>OZ018392.1:39127282-39172872 GCA_963969525.1 Ontholestes murinus | reverse complement strand
GAGTATCCGTTGTTAATGGCCATTTGTTTTATTGTCGCAATTTCATTTTCAAAAGAAGTTGGGCTTAAAGGTAATTTGACAGCTCTGTTTATTAAAAAATTAAATGATGCCATTTTTTGTTTAAAAGGATGTCGGGAATTGTTGGGAATTATAGAAAATTTAGTTCAAAAACATAAATTAAAACAATACCAAAAATATATATATCCAGTAATTACACCCACTAACAACAAAAAATTTCAATGTTTAACATTTTTTGGCCTAATAAGTATTAAAATCAAAAAATCCTTAAGAAATGTAACGTTAATGTAGCTTTTAAATGTAGTAATAAGATTTCAAATTTAATTTACAATCCAAAACCCAAAATTAATATAATGAAAAGAGCAGGAATATATAGATTAACATGCGGGTCTTGTAAAGGAATTTACATTGGTCAGTCTGGTCGGAATTTTGAAACGCGTCTCAAAGAACATGAACGAGCTTATCGCTTAAAATATAACAATTCGACTTTTGCAAACCATTTATTAGAAAACAATCACATTTTCGGAAAGGATGTACTTTCAGTAATCCACTTTACCGATAAAGGTCGTAAAATGGATTTACTGGAAGCACTCGAAATTCATAAAGCCAAAATTAATCCGGGTTTTTCCATTCTTAATGACCAGACCGACGTAATGTATTCTCCTCTTTTCGATAGTATATAAGCAACGTTTGTAATAAATTTAGGTACTTTATGTTTGATAATGATCAGCTTATGATCGAAACTAGTCACAGTTATACAAAATAAAGTGGTAAAACAAAGTTATAAAGTGTTTTATTTAAACTAATTAAATTGTTATTATTTTATATTAAATGGGAATAAAAAAAAACTGTCAAAATGCGACTAAAAAGCTAACATAACAAGGTATAAAATGGCGGAAGAATGGGAATGATCCGTTCAACAGAACCGGATATAATGAATTTTTAATGTTGGAGAATCCAGCAAACTATCAAAATGTTAAATTTAAATATTTTGAAAAATACACATTGACAGACAAAATCCCGATATAGGTGTCGTTTAAATTAATAAGAAGGTGCTGAAAAAAAAATTGTGTGTAATTTAAAAATGTGATAATTTTTTTTTTCTCAAATCCGTACGATTTATAAAAGAATGACCCACATAATCAGAACACACAACCATCCTGAATAATGCAACTACATGCAATTTACTTTTACTTTTTGTTGCAATTACAAATATACCTCCAAAAATTATAAACTCTATAATGTTCTGTAAATTAATTTCAGATATAATTAAACCTCAAGATTTATTAGATGAAATAGAAATCTAAAATAAAATTAGAAAACATTTTTGACTTCGAATCTGTAATGACATTCAATTGCTAAATCGAAACAACAAAAATAATTATTTTCTTCAATTTTCCATCAATTATGAACATTTATTTGACCTGTACACTTTACATTTGACTCCACCTAGGTACAAAACAGAATATGTAACTAAATATCGATTGTCAAATATCTATTAAAATCAAAACTTAATTCAAAAATATTGCCTCTAGATGATATATGCTTTAAGGGCAACAATCAATTCCAATGTAGCAGTGATCTGTAATTGAATTACAATGCCGATTGTGAAACAAATATACTATTCGATGAAAATATTAAAACATGCCAATATACCCAATACAAAATTTAAAGGAACATTTGGAAAAATTGCCTGAAACAAATAAATTGCTTGATGTATTGCTTAAGAAAAAATCCTAAAGATAACTTGTCATAACCATGAAGAAATTACAGAACATGAAGACGTCTTCTTGATCCAGCCAGATGAGTGCCTGATAATCTATAGAGACATTGAAATCCACAAAATAGAATCGATAACTTGAAGCCCCGTGTTTACTAGTATGTCAAGTCAAAAGCTAGAGAACTATAACATAAATAAATTCACCATTAAACTCAAAAGACTACAATTATAAAAAGTTTCTGTATTATCTCCAATGCCCCAAATTAGAGAAATAATTATACTCTTAAACCCCAGTACGTGAACAAGTTCATTATTACTTTCTCTATATACGAAGTATATATAGGGGAACTATTGTGATCGTGATTTTTTTTAATTTTTTTTTTTGCAGAAATGTCCGTTTTAATTTAATTTAATTTAACTAATTTCTGCAAAAAAAAAAAATTGTGTCTGTGTGTGTGTGTGTCTGTCTGTCTGTCCGTGGGTGCTGTATCTCAAAAACGACTGATCCGATTGAGATGAAACTTTAAACGTAAGGTTTTATCGTTAAAAACTGGAACTGAAAAGCTTTTGGTAAACATTCATAAACCGGAAGTGGGTGTTTACTCGAGGCGTTTTTTGTTTTTTTCCGATACTTTTTTTAATATGAAAAATATTACAAAACTGTTCAAACAAAAGTTAAAGAGAATGAGAACCTGAACAAATTTTGTTAAAATATATTTTCATAAAATTCTTAACTGTCAAGAAAAAGAAAAATTGAAATTTTTGACATTTTTTTCGAATTCCTAATAAACTATTGAAGCAACATGAAAGTTATATAACAAATAATTGTAGAAAATTCAAAATTGTATAAATTATTAACGATAACCTTTTTGCATAAACCGCATAGTTTTCGAGTAAAATATAGGGAAAGTACTATGATGGCCACATCACCATTTTATGTTTTAGTGATCGTGTGTGCCTTAGTTTAAGATTCAAATATTTAAAGAAGAAAAATAGGAATGTGACCCCTTTGAACAATTGTCCAAATGCTCCGCACGGAGTGTGTCTAATCTAATCAAATCATACCGTATTATTATTAGTCGTTCATCATGAAATATATTAATATAATTTTGTAAATTAATATCAGGAGGTATAGTGTCTACATGAAATAAATTTTAGGTGATTTAATTGAATACTAAAATCATTTTACCTTGTTTGTAAAGAAATGACATCAGTTTGAAATAGTGATAATATCTAATAAATTATATTCACTTTTGCAATATTTTATAGTGTTATAATAAGGTGTAATAACATCTTTTAGTTCGTTGTAGAAAATTTAATAATAATTTAAAAATACGAAAACATTTCGTGAATCTACAACAATGAGTCTTACGAAGACTACAAAAAAAAATAATTTGAAACAACTACTTCCCTAGCCAATACTTCGACAGACATTGAATGATACAAATTAATTTGCGTGTTACAAATAGTACAACTATCAAAGCAACACTAGTTCAATGTCTGTCGAAGTATTAGCTAGGGAAGTAGTTGTTTCAAATTAATTTGTTTTGTAGTCTTAGTAAGACTCATTGTTATAGATTCACAAAATGTTTTCGTATTTTTAAATTATTATTATAGTGATATAGTTTTTAGCTTCAATAATATTAAACATTAAATATGCAATATATTTAATATTTTAAATCTAACTGTAATATATATTTAACTCATAACTTTATATATTAATCTAATATATTTTACATATTATATTTACAAGCCTTAAAATATTTTACATATACGCGTTGTATCATTTCATAGCACTTATAAAAAGAAAGAATAAATGTTAGCTCATGTATCACATTTCAAACAGTAAAAAGTAAAATAAAACACCGGTTCTATGAATTATTGCAGTTTATGAACTTGCCGGAAGAAGAATTATGGCCTTTGAAATTCCCATAAACGCTAGCGGAATCCCATTTTCTCGTAATTTATTCTACCTTCGACGTCCCCCATTCATTTTGCCTCATTTATAATTCTAGAGTTGAATATTGCAAAATATCTTAATGTGCCGAAAATTTATCGTAGGTGAAAATACTGAAGCAGAACCTATAAAACCGTTATAATTCACTCGCAGAGTCACTGGCAGTTATATCAATATGTTTCCCAGACAAAAATGAAACAATTCAACCAGATAAAATAAAATTAAAATATGTTTAATTGTTAGTCATTAAAATGTTGCAACTCCTCATGAATACATATTATTATTTTAATAGATATAAATATATTGTCTGTTTCAAAATATAAATAGTATACCACATTTAAACCTACTTTAGCAATTTTGTTTTAGATATATGTGAGGAATTCATCTAATATATACCAATTTAGCCGAAACAAAACATAAGATTATTTTTTAAATTATATATTTATATAAGTTGCTTTTGATATTATAAAATTATTTTATAATTTTTTTACTATTAATTTATGATTTAATAAATGTATTTCAACTTCGTTTGGCGATATATATATATATATATATATATATATACATACTATTTATTTACAACTATTGGTCAGCATAATTTATGTGAGCCTATTTACATTTTTACTGGGTTTGTCGTTTATCCTTAATCGCACACGCAAAACGTTGGACGGTAACCATTCCCCCAAATGGCGGGTCATCGGTTCTTATGGTAGTGGATTCTTTAGGGTTTGGTTTAGCGCTATATATTTCTATAGTAAAAATTATGGTAGCGACCGTTACTATGTGGTAGTTCATTTTAAGAAGGGTAAATGAAAATAATTTTTAAGTTTTATACCACTATTTAGAAGAAGAAAGCAATCAGAATCACGTTTGGTTTAAAATACCGTCAATCCTGCCGCGGATACTTCAAAAGTAACAACATTTTAACATTTTATGGCGTATATATTCTGGAAACTATTATGTTTTACCACAGACATATCAAAGGGCAAGATGACAAACTAAATAAGTATACAACAAGGACCAACAATTACATATACCCCAAACACAATCTTAAACGAACTGAGGATGGAGTACATTATTCCGCAATTAAACTTTTTAATTCATTACCAAATGAAATTAAAGAATTAAAACATAACACAAAGCAACTGAAAATTGCGCTTCGCAAGTACTTAATTATGCGAGAACCATACTCCATTACGGAATTCATTATTTAGTAATAGCTCATTATATATAGGCAATTCTAGTATGTAAAACTATTTGTAGGATTATAGTATCAATAAGTCTATCTGTAATTAGTATAAGCATTAGAATAAATATTAATATTAAGACCACTGACGCCAATTTCATTCTGTATTATGTACACTCTGAAATAAAGATATATTTTATTTTTTATTTTTTATTTTTATTTTGTATAATATACACAAAAAAAGTTTACAATATATTATCAATTTTGATAATGACCTGCAAAGAAACTATAGTTGTGTCAAAATTGATAATATATTGTAATATTGTAAACTTGGTTTGTGTATATTTCAAAATAAATAAACTTAAAAATTATTTATATTTTTATAGGTAAATTTTAATGGAAGTACTTTTTGATTACAAGGTGATACACGATTTCCTAGTCAAACGCTAATGTCTAGATGGACTCCACATCCTATAGATGACAGAACCTTGTGTGAAAAAATTTATCTTTCCATACTTTTATCAGAAGGTACTTGAAATAGAATGTATTGATTATTAGCTCTTATGTCCATGGTAGTTTAGGCTACTAATTTTTTAAATTATTTTCTCCAAAAGGAGAAGGACTGCGGTATCCATACGGAGTAAAGCGATCAAAATTAACTCTTGGGTTTTGATTCCTATAAACCACGTCGTTGATCCTAACCTCCATTTGGTAAAGTAAATCTCATGATATATGCATTGTATATTTAATAGACATATGTCTATATTGATAATCGTTATTTTCCGATTTTATGTCATAAATTTGTTTCATTTAATTATTACTCAGTATATTGTTGGAGCGTAATAAGTTATGGATGTGCTCTATTCCGCCACGTAGATCATTTAAATAACGTTCCTCTATTATTATTTCATTAATATAACTATGTATTTATATGTTTAGTGTAACTAAATTTAGTGTGAATGGTCCAGATATGCTTTTCTCTCTCGTAATGAACTTTTATTTGCTGAGCAAACAATATATTTCTTCGAGCCTATTTAATCATTTATCCGGTAGAATTGCTTCAATAATTTGATTAAAGGTTCCAAAAAAGCAAATTCTGTAAGCTTTCTGCATTTTTAAGGGTATCTTACCTAATACAAGAGAATCACAGTATGATTTCAATTCTTAAGAAACATCATTCAATTTCTTCCCATGTTCTTTTGAAATTCTCTTTTCATCAATTTAACAGGTATAATCTCTACTTATTTTTTTTTTATTTTGCGTTGTTATATTTAAAAAAATATATTCTGGATATTGAAAAAATAGGCCATAGCCTTTTAGTAAGCATCAAGCCACATTATAGAAGCCTTCCTAGCTATCTTTGTATCTTTGTATCTTGATCTACAGGAGCAATTTAAGAACACCATGACAAATTCTAGAAATTTTACGCACACAGATATTTTAAAAAATACTTCACCGAATTTGGAAATGCAAATAATTCCCATCTTATTTTGACGTCTTATTAAAATGGCCCGTTTCCTCGTCTTGTTCCTTCCATATTTGAGAGAAAACAGCTTAATTCCAACATTACTTGTATCGCTAGACCAGTGTGAATATTTTAATAACTAAAGGAAAGCTTAAAACTGATTGATTTGATATATTCTTCTCAGAAATGGCATTGGTATGATGTTAGAAATATGCTATATCTTATAATCTTTCGTTGCACCAATATCGTTTGAATTTTCAAAATTTCTCGTACTCTAGGTATCATACACATATCTAGGCAACGCGTCGTCGGATTCTTTCGGAATTTAATACGCGGCTTACTTAGGATAGCCGCTACCGTACTTATTTGAAGCCCGCTGCCAAAGAACACAAGTTGAGCGTGGACCACGAACCTGTCTTGAAGGTAGTCAATTGGATCCTGGAGGCCAAGGGTCTTTGAGCTTAATTCAGTGTGGCCGCGTGGTTGTAAATGATGCATACAAATTAACTTCTAACAACTTTATTCCCGAATACAATTTCACGCGTCTTGCACTTTAAGCGAGGGTTTGCTATATTGCGCTGTTACTCGCACATGCGTCCTAATCCCATATGCGTTAGATGAGGGCGCTAAACACATATACACTATAGATAGGCAGGGCGACGTGGGAATCGGGATTATGGGCACATCTAAGGGGAGAGTCATCGAGACCGGTAGTCCAGCTAGAGAAATTATATGGGCCACGGTTGGCGATATATATTATGTCTCCTGCTACACCTTTCCGAACCAGTTGGAGGATTTTGCCAAGTGGGTTGACCAGTTTCGCATAAGCGTACGAGCCCTAAGGGGGGATTGTTGTCATCTCCGGTGACTTCAACACCAAGACCAGACATTGGGGCGAGGAAGGGCTTGGCTCTGGTCGATACCTTGGCAGAGCAGGATCTGAAGGTGGCAAACAACGGTCAAGAATCCTACCTTTGCGAGGGTTAACTCGTAATCGATACTTGGCCTGACCATGGCTATTCAGCAGGCCCTACAAAGCATCAGCGAGTGGAGAGTGAAGACGGAAATTGAGTCAAATATTTGCATCCTGTTTTGAAGGTAGCTCAGGAGGATCGCCATAAGGTATCCTGGGATCTCTCTCTCCTTCAGAACCCTCACAATGGCTATCCATGGGAGCGAGTTGAAAGCGTTCTTGATATCTAGCGTAACCGCAAGACAGTGTCTTCTTCTCCTAAGGGAACCCTGGTTGGCTTCATCCGCTAGTCTACGCACACGGAGTATGGCATCAACCGTGGATCTGCCCTTCCTGAATCCATATTGGTTGTCCGACAGGCCACCTTGCTGATTAATCCAGGCATCAAGACGGATCAGCCTCTCCAATATCTTGCCCTCCACATCGATTAGACAGAGGGGTCGATACGCCGCCGGGTTGTCCAGGGGTTTGCCACCTTTAGGCAGTAGAACTTGTCTTGCTTTCCTGTAGGCAGACGGGAAGCACCCTAAGCGTAAGCACGCGTTATAATCTTCCGCCATCATCGTGGGGAACTGCAACCCCAGGGTCTTGTACGCTTCGTTGGGAACTCCACCCGGTCCTGATGCTTTATGGCTCGGAAGAGCTTGGAATGCCCCCAGGATTTCCTTTTCAGAAAAGGAGTCCTCTGGTTGGATAGCCTTGCGTAGCGCTCTCTTCGTCGTCCGGCTAGCCCTATCAAGGACCTCCAGGTTAGTATCACCCTTCCGGCGGCACCTACTAAGGTCGCGGCGGGCCGAGTTAGCCAAGGCCCTGGCAGTTGCAACCTCATTTGTCCACCAGTAGACCCTTCTCCGAGTCGTAGGCTTTCTCCGTAGAGTACTGGCATAACATATGTGGGCGACGAGAGTATTCAAACGTAAATCCGGCCTCCCGGACATCTGGACATCAGAGCGGGAATAAGATAACATCGGAGAAAGCGATCGCATGCCCCCCTTTACTGTGGACTTACCCAGTGGCAAGGAACCACGCCCAGGAGGCATCTTTAGCGAGGCAGTTAATCACTTGATACGGGAGTACTCTAATAGGTTCACTGAGTGTTTCAACCAGCGCCTGTGCCAAAAGTACTTCCCGGCGAGATACAAGAGGGCCATGCTGGTCTTCATTCCTAAGGGCGGTAGGGATCGCTCGGAGCCGGGGGATATAGGCCTATTTGCTTCCTCTATGCTGAGAGAAAAATCCTCGAGAAACACGTGGACAGGCACGGAGGGCTGGCGAGCAACCAATACGGGTTTAGGTAAAACTGGGAAAGCTAGCTGGCGAAGCTAAAGGTATTGTTAGGGGGTAGCACTGAACATTAAAAATGCTTTCAACAGGCTACCCTAGCCTACAATACTACAGGCCCTGGCTATGTTAGAGGTGCCTGAGCAACTGCTGAGGATACTGAGGAGCTACCTTTCTAAGAGAATTCTGATTAGCAATGTTCTGGGTGGAGGTGAAGTGGAGAAGGTTCTTTCCCACAATGATCCACAAGGGCCTATCCTCGGGCTACTCCAATGGAATATCGCTTATGAAGACGCACTTTGGCTAGAGTTGCTCCAACAGGCTCACTTGATGGGATTCGTGGACGTCCTGCTTCTTATCATCAGGCAGCGCGACATGCACGATCTTAAGGCAACAGTCGAGCGACCACGAAAGTGACCACCTGGCTCAGTAGCGTGGGATCGGTGGTCGCGGCACCTAAGACGAAGGCGGAAGAGTTGGACGGAGTAGGTATGAGAAAATCCGGTTCCTAGACCGCGAGGTGTCGATCTCTCAGAGTTACAAATACTTTGATATCATGATCAATAAATATAGATACTCCAGCTCCCAAGTCATTAGTAAATAAAGCCGAGTGCACTGTGACAACAAGCAGCTAGGCTAATAACTCCGGAGGTCCCTGGGACCGGAAGAAGTGTTTTATTGGAGGCTCAGTAGCGCTCCTAAGCATGGTATGAGACCAGAACTTACAGGGCGTTGTCCACGCGGCCGAGGTTTTAGCAGCTACAATACCGCCGGATCTGGAGATCTTATTCAACGATCTCCGCCTATAGGGCTATTAGGGCAGGTATGGATAAGGCTCAGACCAGGACGGAGCATGCAAACAGGACGTTAGAAAGCTTTCAGACCAGGTGAGAAGTGGCAGTAAAGGGGGAGTGGGCCAGGCATGGTCGGCTCACCGGGAGGCTCTGCATTACTCGGCGCCCCAGTAAGCGTCGACACAGTGGTGGGCCTGATATTCGACTGTGAGACGTGCACTACGATGAAGTCGTTCGCCAATGCAGCCGCAAAGATACCCACATAAGACGCAAAGTGACAGGAGTGGCGATGGATTATGATTGATATAAAGCAGTAGCTACTGTGTTTTTTTATCGTTGAGTTCGTCTAAAATGCCCGCACAGTTAATATCTCCAATGGATTGTCATTTCCATATCTTTTATATATATCTTAACCGAAGAGATATGGCTATAAGAATACATTGGAGATAATAACTGTGAAGCTTTTTAGATAGACTCAACGGTAGAAAAACACAGTAGGGGTTACCTGTCCTAAGAACATATAAATTATAATAAAGACAATGTTTAAAATTTTGAGACTACAGGAAATTTAATGAAATGATCCCAAACTCTCATATGGATTATGTTTAGTTCATCATTCAAATACATTGAATAAAATATTTGTATAAAGGAATCATTTTATCGGATATACTTTTATTAAATTCTTTAATTTAAATGTTTCAGTGTTAATTATGAATCATAACCAAACATGAATATAATATCAATAACAAAGAACAGTTCATCATATACAATATTTATCAAGTCGTATGTATCTTTGGAAAATTCGTCGTATATACGCTGTGAATATATCACATATTTACGTATAACATCTGAAATTTTGTCGATCAGTATCTCTAAGGCCAAATGAAAGGGACTAGAAGATTGCATATATTTACCTAATAAAGCAATTTATATGTACGCAGGGAATGACTATTGCCGCCCTTTTTACATAATATGTTTACCTTGAGGGAGGTAATGTTGAGAGTTTGATTAGGAAGGACGCAGTCCCATTTGCTGAAATTAAGGCATCGATTGTGCACTTATTTATTCTTTCTGTTATTTAACGGGGCAGGGTTTGTTCCGGCTATACACAAAAGGTTCGTAGAGATAAGATGTATTAGTTTCAGGAGGGCCGAAATGGATCACGTGCCCGCGGGACATTTACAAAAACTCAATTTAGTTGGTTTTGTTTGTCCTCGGAAATGGGAAAAGAATTGCAAGTCCGCAAATTATCCTGCCAAAGTCTTAACAAAAATACCGCTACTTTAATAATATAAAATAAAAGTAATAATTAGAATTTATTATTTTCAGCGTTTCTGCACCGCAAGTTTACATTATTACAATGCAAATACCCGCTAACTGTTAAAACAACTATTCCTCGTACTAAAGCACCGCAACTACATTAAAAAAATAAATAACACTCCATTTTAAAGCTTTCTTTATTCAATACCTAAATTTATTAAATCGTTTATTACTATTAAATTGTTGAAATTTAAAAAACGGGATTTTATAAACTTTCATTCATTAATTTATTTATAAATTAAATGTACTCTCGTTATTGTAAGATAAATGCAAAGCAAAGATCGAATAAAGAAATAAATAGTTTGGTAGGCACAATATCTTCATTTAAATAACATATATTATTGTTTTTATGTGTTACCTGAATATAATTTTAAATAAGTTTAACACATTAAAATTTCTTTTTCATGAAATAAATGTAGATTTCGAGTACTAGGTGCTCATTTTCGTAACTTAATGAATTGTTTAAGCGCCGTCTACCTGCTTCTGAACCCTCGCGCTTTAGAATAAGAGGGGGTGGTCGGGGCTACCAGGACGGCCTAAACGATCTGCGACGGGAGTGTAACTGTAGTTTTAATAGAGTACACATGTGTAAATAAGTTGTAAATGTCCATTAAGTAAGAAGTAAAAGTGTTGAAACGACAAGAGTTTTTTAATTGACTAATCTCGCTGTTCACGTACAATCCACTAACATCAATTCAACATATGGTCCTTCGAAACGGATTTAACGGCAGATATCAATTAATTAAAACACCAAGGAGGATAATTTTCGCCACCACCATCAACGTAGTGACGGCCATTTGGGATTCACCAGCGGTGTCAAGATTGGCAGACTGCAAATTAAAGGTCAGATCCCTCCTTTTATCCTTTCTTACCTTTATTGTTGTTTCAATTTGAAAAAATGGATCTTAAATCTTTGAAAAAAAGTCGTAAAATTATTAGGGGTAGTGTAACTAGATTTGGAACATATTTAAATCAGATTAAAAAAGAAGATATAAACAAAGATGAGTTAAGAGAGAGAATTAATAATTTTGAGCCATTGTTACATAAATTTATTGACATTCAATCTCAAATTGAAGATCTTGAGCCACCTGTAGAAAATGTTAATGACGAAGGTGAACAAGAAGTCGGGATTGCTGAGTTCGAAAATATTTTTTATCGGCTACTTACATTAGCAAAAAAATTATGTCAAACTAATCAAAATATGGATAATGGAAATATGTCGATTAATTCAAATGTTCAACTAAATAAAATTGAAATACCTAAATTTGATGGTTGTTATGAAAAATGGCTTCCATTTTACAGTGCATTTAAAGCACTAATTCATGAAAATTGCGGTTTAAGCAAAATAGAAAAATTCACTCATCTTTTGAATTCTCTTACGGGTGATGCCGCGGATGTTCTTGCATCATTTGAAATAAGCTCATCACATTACGATGAAGCGTGGGAAATTTTAATTGAGAATTTTGATAATAAACGCAAAATTGAAGAACGTCACGTTATGGCATTATTTGATTTACCTCAAGCCACTGGGTCTGTAACATCGGCAAAAAACATTATTCGCGGAATAACAAAACATACGCGTGCATTAAATGCTTTAGGAATCAATACCGATACGTGGGATCCACTCTTAAATTGTTTAATTAAACGTAAAATTGATCGCGATACTGTAGTAGAATTTGAACGAACGTTAAAAAAAGATGATAGACCGAAAACAAAAGAGTTGTGCGATTTCATAGCAGTCAAATGTGAGTCCTTAGAAATGTTTGATAATACAAAAAATGTAGCAAATAAATTTATTCAACATGATAGAAATCTACCGGGAAATAAAACCGAAAATAAACAATGTTGCGCGTGTAACGGATTTCATTCAATTTTTAAATGCAACATCTTTAAGAATTCCACGATTGATGATAGAATTAAAATTGTTAAAACAAATTCATTGTGTTACGTGTGCTTAAAACGGGGAAATCATAAATTTTATAATTGCAACGCAATTTCGTGCGAAGTTTGTCAAAAAAGGCATCACACCCTTTTACATAAATATGCTGCAGGTACCTCGGCAGGTACAAATGCCACACTTGTCGGGATTAATCATACCCAAGGATTATTACCAACAGCTATAGTGAATTTAATTACGGTAGATGGTGAAAAGAAAAATGGTCGCGCTTTATTAGATAGTGGGTCGCAATTAAATTTAATCACAAGAGAAATGGCAAACAAATTAAACTCAAAACTAGAAGAAAATATTATTCAAATAAAAGGTGTAGACAAAATTGAAACAAAATCTCATTCAAAAACGACAATTAAAATTAAATCTCGAACAGAAAATTTTTGTGAAGAAATAGATTGTTTTGTGGTACCGACAATTACGGAAAAATTACCGTGTGCATTAATTAACAAAGATAAATTAAACATTCCTAAGGGGTTACGGTTAGCTGATAAACAATTCAATATTCCGGGAGAGGTGGATATTTTGTTAGGCGCTAGTGTTTTTGCACAAATTTTAGTGAATAAACAAATGAAACGTGAAAAATATATGCCTCTTTTATTAAAATCTAAATTGGGATGGTTGGTTATGGGCGGTACAGGTTCGGAAACAAAGGGAACTGTTTGTAACTTAACCCGGGCAGTCGATTTTGACCTGCAACGTTTTTCGGAGTTGGAACACGTGCAGCCAACAATACCTCGCACGGTCGAAGATAAAATTTGTGAAGCACATTTTAAAAATACGACAAGAAGGGCTCCAGATGGAAGATTTATTGTTTCCTTACCATTTAAATCAGAGGGTGGACCCTCACTTAGTAATTCAAAGAAACCAGCAATAAAACAATTTATAAACTTGGAGAAAAAAATTGCGAACAATGAATCGTTTAGTGAGAATTGTAAAAATTTTATGAATAAATATATTACACATATTAATTCTTGGAAACACGTGAAGACATCAGAAAGCCCTACCGATTTAGTGTCTCGCGGAGTAACAAACAATATGTTAAATAATTCAAATTTATCGTGCTTTGTTCCTCATTGGCTCATGAAAGATAAAGGCAGTAATGATTTAAATATTATATGTTTGATTAATTATCAGAACTTGTCTGAAAAAAGGTTAGCGACCGCAATTTGTTTATTGACAGGTAGCCGAGATTTCTGTATTTTGTCTAAATATTCCTCAATTACAAAATTGATTAGCGTAGTTGCATATTGTCGTATATTTTATAAAAGTTGTAAAGATAAATATAACAGGCAGTATGGAGAGTTAAATGTAAATGAAATTAAAGAAGCAACCAATTTTATGGGTGCTAATAATGAGTTGCAGGTGTTATACGATTTTTTTGCGAATGAGGTAAATCAAAATCAAATGATGCGAGAAGTTCGCAATGAAGGCATCTCCTGGCACTTTAATCCAGTTAGGTCACTTCATTTTGGAGGACTATGGGAGGCTTCAATAAAAAGTCTAAAATATCATTTACCCCGAGTAAAAGTTCAATTAAAATCAAATTTCGAAGAATTCTATACTAGTTTTTCACAAATTGAAACAATAATCAATTCTCGTCCTTTGACCCCTATTTCGCCCGATCCTAATGATATGTCCTTTTTAACCCCTGGCCATTTTTTAATCGGCGATGAGATAACGGCGTTACCCTCTGAAAATTTGATGGACGTCAAACCGACTCGATGGGAATATTTGCAGTACACGCGGCAGCATTTTTGGAGAAGATGGTCACTTGAATACCTGAGTCAAATGCAAGGCCGGACCAAGTGGAGATTTTTCGATAAGGACATCATTCAAGTAGGATGCCTGGTCACTTTAAAGGACGAAAATCTACCCCCGATGCGCTGGGTGGCTGGCCGAGTCAAGGAACTGCATCCCGGAGCTGATGGTTTTGTGCGGGCCGTGACAGTGCGCACAAATTTGGGCGAATTTAAACGTGCAGTGAATCGTGTTTGCGCACTTCCTTTTGAAGGAAATTGTGAGAAATGACATTTATTTTCTTTACATCCAATTTTATATAAATCATTATGATTTACTTGTAGAAGGAACTGCATCTACCTGTTGTAATTGTTATTTGTGTTTATTGCCATTGTTAATTTAATATAGTTTATTAATGCTGGTCGTTTCAAGGGGGGCGGCATGTTTAAGCGCCGTCTACCTGCTTCTGAACCCTCGCGCTTTAGAATAAGAGGGGGTGGTCGGGGCTACCAGGACGGCCTAAACGATCTGCGACGGGAGTGTAACTGTAGTTTTAATAGAGTACACATGTGTAAATAAGTTGTAAATGTCCATTAAGTAAGAAGTAAAAGTGTTGAAACGACAAGAGTTTTTTAATTGACTAATCTCGCTGTTCACGTACAATCCACTAACATCAATTCAACAGAATACTATTGAATAATTTAAACAAAAACCTTAAAGTGTTGTACAGTTTAATAATTATTGGATAACGTTATATTATATTTTTTCACTTTACCTGTATGAAGTACGGAAAAATATTGTGTGAAAATTATTTGAAAATTGTTTTCAACAGTCCTTAAATATTAAATCACTTGCGAGCTCTGTATATCAAAAACCCTTGTAGATTTTAAGTTAAAAGTCTCTATACAATGAAAACGAAACAACACTAATTTTAAACAAAATTTTCATAAATTCTTAGTTCTTAAGAAAAAAAAAATTAACAGCTTTCTTTCTAATTTTATCAATACCAATAGCATGCACATGAATAGTGCGAAATTCGTAAAAAACAGTTTTTTTCCGAAAGGTTGCATGATTTTGGGTTCATCATGTTTAATTAATCACTGAAAATCAGTTACTAACAAAATTATTAATAATTCACAATAAATAAAAACAATTATACCATTTTCATTGAAAATAAATATCGATTATACTTATTTAATCTTGAATAAATAAAAAAATGCTTATTCTTTGTCCATTATTACATTACAATTTGGCCAATTTGCACGTGTTCTTCAACGGACAATCACGGAATATATTGGCAAATCCATCAGCTGTTACATGACGCCAACGTAAAACCAGTGATATTTAAATGTTACTATAAGAATTACCAAATCCAGGATTATTTCCTAGATTCGCCGAAAATACCCGAAGCTACCTGACAATTAAATACGACAATACAATTAATCTTGGATTGTATAATCCGAAAATTGATCTCTATCTATTGGTACGTCTCTAAGAGAAATGGACCTAAACGATTTGGTGATTTTAGAAAGAATTTAGAACTAGTACTGAAACTACCCGAAGAACAATGCCGGCTGAATACCGGTCGGTACACGATATATATACAAGAAAAAAAACAAAAGCTAAGAGAAACTATAATGCATTAACGGAGAAGAACCCAAAACGTGTTCAAGCAGATGATGAAAGAGAAAATGCAAGAAATAAGAAAAAAATACACTGGAATTAAAAAAAGGATATACAAGATGAAGAAGATAACTAACCATAAAAGTGAAAACGTATGAAACATAAGAAGAAGAACTGACAGAACGAAAGCATCAATAAACTAGTAAAAGAAGAATGAAAATATTAGAATTAAAAACTTAAATATATAGAAAAATTAAGACAAAATTAATAAGAATAAAAATATATAAATAGGTTCTTATATTAATATTAAATATTTCTTCTCGATAAAATCTTAGAATATAACTTTGTGAATTAAAAACAAGGTAAAGTAAAGGTTTGGAAAGGAGAAATAAAAATACCACTATCGTAAAGAGTGGTACACAAAGAAGTAGATAACGCTGATATTAAGTATGGTGTACAAATAACCATAACCGTGTTAAATAACTTACAAAAGTCGAAAATCGTGGGGTGTTAAGAAGAGTTTACAGAAACCTAGGAATGAATGCAAATCATATAAATTTACGACATTTATGAGCATGAGAGAATTGTGCATATTTCTTGTTTAGAAAAGGTAAATTGTGAATTCTAGCATATACAGATGTTATTGTAATAATAGTGAAAAAGTGGGGAGGAGTAAATGACATGGTGAAGGGAATGAACGTCTACGGTTCTTGAAAGAATTAATGTATTCAGGTATTTAGAATTGATTTAAAAAGAAAATAAACGGGTATGGGGAACATGTAAAATGTGTACAAAGAAAGATGAGAAAAGTGTAGTTTATTATCAGAGAAAATGGTTTGTGATTAATTTACAAGTGAAATTATGAAATGTGTGTGTAAAGTCGACTTTTATTCTTCCAGCAAGTCGGCAGTGTGAGGCAAAGCAGATGGCAAGTTATGAGCTGAAGTTATGTAGAGAAATAGGTATGTAAATTTTGCATGAGTATACGGGAATATAAGGGGAGAAGAGAGCTAAACAGAATCTTAACGTAATAGACTAAAGAGAAAGAGAAGGAAGTGGATATTTATGAAATTTAGGGATGTATTGAAGTGGGTGGTTAACATAGCATGCTTAAAAGATAGCAAGTGAACGAAATTTTGCCAAGGTCTCTCAGTAATAGTGATATCGTGTGTGAGAAAGGAAGCGAGGAAGGAAAACTGGATGGAAAAAGGTTATGTGAATTATGTGTAGGTGGAAAAAAAAATACTTATCATAGGAGTATGTGTGGTATAGACAGTAAGAAACAAAACATTGATTGAATGAGCGAAGAAAAATGGTATCGGGGTAAAGACGAAATTAAAATGGTCAAAAGTAGAAAGAAGAAAATATATTTACCATTATTAAATCATTTTATAAAGTTGCATATTTTATCATTAAAATTAGCTGCGGTTTTCATTTAATATTAAATAGTTACTCTTTTTCTTTATTATTACAAAAATTGATTACACATTAGTGCCTTATAACTAATATAAAATCATATTTAATTTATATCCAATTAAACTATTTTTTGCAGTAGTGCGCAAAAATATTCTAAACTACAAACATAAATTTAAACTTTTAAATGCACAGTAAAGTAGTTTTCAATAAACTTTTAAATAGAAAATCTGTGGCGCCTTAGACATAAATTCTTTAAGTAACAAAGTTCTAAGTTTTATTACGAAGAGTGTAAAGTTCTTACTAGTTATAATAGAAAGTGCCAACTATTTTCAAAAGTTTTGTCAATAATTTACATTTTATTATTTATTATAAATTTATTAAAGTTATGGTTTAATGCATATCAAGAAACGAACATTGAAGTGCTAATTCTAAAACACGGATTTTAGATGTTCTCTATGGGGATCTCGGCAACTATAAGAGGTAGAAAAACGGTTAAATAAAAAAAAAGCAATGTAGTATACCGGGTGTTCGATAAAAAGCGGCCAACGCCATAACTCTGTTATTTATTGACCGATTACAATCAACTAAAAAAACAAATTGAATTGCTGTTTAAAAACTTTAAAATTACATTACTTTTATATTTTTCAAAATTAACTTCATTGAAAAATAATAGTCAACTTTAAATTTTTTAATGGCTGCATATACATTTCTTATTTTATAATAATAGACATTATTTTTCTGAATCCAACGATGCTCAATATGTTGATTTTACTTTAATATTTTAGTCAGAAAAAAAATAAAAAATCTTATTCATATTCTCCTGTAAATGTAGTGTACATTAAAAAAATCATGGCACACTACATTTATAGGAAAATATCATATGATTAAAATTTATTATTATTATTATTTTCTGACATAAATATTAAATTAAAATCAACATCATTGGATTCAGAAAAATAATGTCTAGTATAAAAAAAAATAAGAAAACTATATGCAGCCATTTAAAGATTTAAAGTTGACTGTCATTAGACAATGAAGTTAATTTTGAAAAAATATAAAAGTAATTTAATTTTAAAGTATTTAAACGGCCATTCAATTTGTTTTTTGGTTGATTAAAATCGGTTTATAAATAACAAAGTTATAGCTTTGGGCGTTCTTTATTGAACATCCGGTATAGTATAATATCTATTATAATATATTAGAGAAGTTTAGACGTAAAACGCACCGATATTCGTTAAATGTTTAAAATACCTTTTTCCAAACCATATTCTAAAATATGGTCCACTGCTACCAGTTTACAGTTCTTTGAAATAAAATTATAAATGTACTTCAAACTATTTTGTTAGTAAATCTATACAGATGATTATTGTAATATATTTAATATATTTAGTTTAAATATTTGGCGCTAATATGCGGCGTGCCAAAAATAGGTTGTTTTTATGTTGATATTCGATGGCGCCACCTGCTCGGTATTAATCGTATAGTTAGTTTTTAATTGCGAGTGTGTTGAAATTTACGCAAAATAATGGTAAGTAGCAATAGTGAGAGTAGTTTTGTTAAAAAAATCAAACCCTACTGTAAATGTTCCATCATATACATGATCTCCAAGAACATTTAATAACTGTATCAATATCATGTATATTTTTAATAAATAAAAATTTGTTCAAGGTTAATAAGTAGAAATCTATATTTTTTTTTTTAATTCACATGTATTGTCGTAGAAAAAGTATAGTGTACAATTCGCATACAATGACCATTGCCCACTCGTATGAATTGCTGCATGAGCCGAAGGCGAGTGCAGCAAATTTCATACTCGTGGGCAATGAGTATCATTGTATGTTCATTATACAATATACTATTGTAGTCTTGGTAAGACTCATTGTTGTAGATTGGCGAAACGTTTTTGTATTTTAAAATTATTATTTAAACTTATGGTTTTATTGTTAAAAACTGGAACTGAAATGCTTTTGGTAAATATTCATAAACCAGAAGTAGATGTTTACGAGGAATTTTTTTGTTTTTTCGAAATAAAAATTAAAGGGAACGAGAAACTAAACAAGTTCTTAACTTGCGAGAAAATGAGTTACATACAATTTATATAACAAGTAATTGCAAAGAATCAAGAATTGAGAAAATTATTAAGGATTGTCTTTCTGCATAAACCTCATAGTTTTCGACAAAAATATAGGGAAACTACTATGATGGCCACATCACAATTTTACCTTTTGCATTTTTCTTGATTTCTGCACTCAATCGATCCAATAATGCCATGTAATATTTACTATTGATAGTTTTGCATTTCAAAATATAACAAATTCAACGACTTTCACCGCTGCTATCCACTCAGATGACGATCTTTTTGATTCAGGCATGTAGTGGTGGATCCATATTTCATTTATTATCACATACCGATGAAAAAAAATATTTTTTTATTTTGCTTGAACAGCTCCAAACAGCGCCCTGATACATGCGCATGCTCAAATTTTTATGTAAAATTAAAAACACACAAGCTTTAAGGTGTCAGCTATCTCACGCAACTTCATTTTACGTTTTTTTAAACTAGTTTGCGGATATTTCTTATGTTTTCCGGAACCACTTTTGGACGACTTCATAATTTTTTCTCTCCATATTCATTCACAAACTGTTTAACGTACATTTAATTAAAAATTTTTAGTGTTTTAGTTTATTTTACAGAAATAAATTGATTCAAATTAGTGTTTCTTTGATTCCTTGACAATTACCGAATGCTACAATATTATAGGCAAACTTAAAAACACACACTCTTGTGGTAATGATAACATTCCCAGTATAGTTATTAAGTTTTGTGTTTTGCAGTTAATAGAGCCCCTAACTCATTTAATTAATACGATTTCGTGGAAAACATAATAACAAACACAGAAAATAGAGAGCTAACAATCGCAATATTTATAGACCTCACAAAAGCTTACGATTATGTCAATCATAAAATATTATTGGAAAAATTGGAAAAGAACAACATTAGAAGTTCTGTTTTAGGCTGGTTTCGGTCATATCTGACAACGGATGGTTGTAGAAATATAGTCTGTTCGTTGGATCTTTCGTCGTACGTCACAAATTATCGCTTCGAGAAACGACGCAAAAACATTCAGTCTGATAAAGTAAACAAAATGCGTTAGAAAAAGAACGCACTGTAAAACTTTCGTCGTTTTTTGAAGCGATAGTTTGTGACGTACGACGAAAGATCCAACGAACAGACTATAGACAGCAATACCACCAAATCAAATAATATCCTCACCTTTTATGCAATATATGCACTAGAAACGATCATGTTCTATCACAAAAATGTAAGTGGCCACGACAATAAATTAAATCAATCATAGTTTTATTATATTCTTTATTATTGCAACATTAAGTAATGTCATGTTGACAGAATAAACACATGATTTTTACATACTGAAATATCGATTAAGTTAATGGAAATCGTATTTTATTAAAATAAGAAATGAGCTTAAGAGCTGAATAATAGCCGCCGGAAGAACACCAACGAAAGTTTGTTCATGAAAATAGACTGAATGGGTTAGAGTGAAAGAACATGTCGAAGAAATGAACTCCGTCCGGGTCTCTTGAATTAAAATTTTAGTAAAATTATTCACAGTAGTATGTATTTTTGATTACTTAAGGAAGAGAAACAATAAATAAATAAATAAATAACTTCTGTTAGTTTTAATATTTTACAATTTTTACCTTTCTTTGTTAATTAACTGGCTAATTTTATTATGTTTGTATTGAGTTACGTACATATTTTAAGACACTATTTTAACAATAATATAATATTTAGCATTGTGAATTGTATTTTATATATTTTTTTTTTGTATTTGGTTGTTTTTCTTTTAAATTTATAATACCAACTCCAAAAGTAATTATAAATATTATTTTAAACAACGATTGTGTACGAGTGTATTAATAACATGTGTAAAACTTTATATTTAATAGCAGAAATAAATATTATTATAGTTATCAAACTAAAGTACTTTGTATAAAAGCAATAATGGAGATTTTTAGTGTTGGCTAATATATTTTACAACGTATGATTTATATTTAAACAATAATTTCCAATAATTTAAATTCACTTAAAGATATCATATATAAATAAGTATATAATAAATGTGTATAAATTCACTTCACCAAATGGAGTAAGTTCTCCGATGTAATACACAATAGATTATCTAACCATGTATACCGCAATTAGTGCTATTCTCACTATGGAACGCTCAAATGCTCATCAAAGGGTAATTGTACACATATCATGGAACAATTATGGTTGCATCGATCGTTACTGAATATAAAGCATGCATTAGATATAGATTATAATGTTGACAAATAAATCTAAATCAAAATAAAGCATGCATTAGATATAGATTTTAATGTTGACAAATAAATCTAAATCAAAATTCGACGCATTCAATTTGAAACACTTAATTAGAGGATAAATAATAAGTCCGGTAGGCTGCAATAATAATATTAATACTTTTTTGCTATATTACTTAATTACTTTTATGACGTTTACTTTATGATACACTATGCTGATAATTAAAGTAATTAATTTTATTTAGAAAAGCCGACCCATTTTTTTTTCTATAAATTTAGATCAGTCTTACCTAGAGTGTAGAATGTTGAAGTAATTTTAATGAATGTGTTTTTAAATTAGTTAGACATTAAAAGCTCGTAACTACAGACTTTTCAGACAAATTGTTTATTAAAATCACATTTATCAAATAACTGCACTTATTAGACGTTACTACGTTTAATAGTTTCATTTTGTTAACTAGGTAGTCGATGCTCTCTATACTTTGCTATTTTGACTTATATCTACCATAAACCACTAAAATTAATAAAAATAACATAACTTATACCATGCTTTATTCCTCTTTATCTCACTTCATTTATTTAAAAAAAATACAACAATAATAATAATAATATATTTATCGAACTTAAGTACAAATCATATTACAAATATATTGTTCTATTTCAAGTGTACTTTCTTGAATGTTCCAAGCGAGGCCACTTGAAAAAGATGACAGAGAGCTCATCAAAACGTCGTTAAAACTTTCCACAAACCACGGAGAAGACAGCCCGAAAACCAAACGTCCAGTGACATGATCAATTGGATCTCCCATTGAAAACCTATCATGATACATTGTGTCCATCCTCAGTAGGTCTTACAGAAACTACAAAAATTTTAACGTATCAAATGTGTTTAAACTTGCAAATGAGATTAATAGTTACCAATTGCCTGATAACTACGTTGTGATAAGTATCCCCTTGGAATTGATTATCAACTGTAAAGAAAAAAAGATGGGAAAATATTAGTGAACAGTGTGATATCCCTCAAAATTTATTTCTGACTATTATTAGGTTTATATTCAACTCTAGTTACTTTGTTTATTAATAATTAGAAAAAACACGAAAATATTTCGTAAAATCTACAACAAATGAGTCTTATTAAGACTACGAGAACAAACCACTTTTGAAACAACTACTTCTCTAGCTAATACTTCGACAGGCATTAAATAATACAAAAGTAATTTGCGTGTTACAAAATAGCAAGGCTATCAAAGCAACACTGGTTTGGACGCATTTCTTTCTGTAAAATGAACTAAAAATGATTGACTGTACGTTAAATAATTTGTGAGTAACTATATTGACAAATTATTTAACGTACAGTCAATCATTTTTAGTTCATTTTACATAAAGAAATACGTCCAAACCAGTGTTGCTTTGATAGCCTTGCTATTTTGTAACACGCAAATTACTTTTGTATTATTCAATGTCTGTCGAAGTATTAGCTAGAGAAGTAGTTGTTTCAAAAGTGGTTTGTTCTCGTAGTCTTAATAAGACTCATTTGTTGTAGATTTTACGAAATATTTTCGTGTTTTTTCTAATTATTAGTTAATTTTCTACAACGCAAAGGACTTATATATTTTATTACTTTGTTTATGACAACACTTTCTATCAACAAATGTTTGGTTGCCCAGTGGGGTCTAAACTTAGTCCTATTTTAGTTGAGATTGTTATGGATGAGGTCCTTCAGACGGTCATCCCTAAATTACCATTTAATATCCCTTTTATAAAAAAGTATGTGGATGATTTGGTATGTGCAGTCCCTGCAGATAAAATACAATTTACATTAGATAGTTTTAATGAATACAATAGACACATACAATTTACACTGGAGGAAGAGTGTGAGCGTAGCGTTCCATTCCTTGATACCAAAATTGTTCGGACCCAAAGTAACTTCCTGATGTGTGATTGGTATCAAAAATCTACCTTCTAGTTAATAAATCATATCAAAAAAAATGGTAAAAAGAATTATCTAAAACACTTAAGATCCTGTTAACAATCAATCTAATAATGTACAACTGCATAAGTCACCTACAATAGCAAAGTCCTATATATCCATCCCATATGTAGAGGGACTCACCCACAGGTGAACTGGAGTCCTGAAAAATGATACAATTCAATTTGCTAAAAAACGGTATTTACAGTAAATAGTATATTCACAAAACTAAAATATAAAATACCCTTGCTCAGTTCATCAGATGTGGTGTACAAAGTTCCCTGTCTTGAGTGTCCGGCTACGTACATAGGTCAAACCTCGCAGACACTTCGTAGCAGGCTCAGACAACATCGGAGTGATGCTGATATCAAAAAAGGATCTTATGCATTAGCTAATCTTGTACACAATACTGAACATAAAATCAATTATAATAATGTTGAAGTGTTAGAGACAGAAAGGACATTAAAAACTAGACTGTTCCTGGAAATCATATTAACAACGAACCTAATGCTATGAACACTAAAACTGACATTAAAGGACTGAATAATACTATTTACACTTACCTGCTCCAATTACCATCCCAGATGTCCAGTTAACTTATTGTTTCTGTGTTGTTTCCTACTCTCCAATTACCGTTCCATAGTTCCCGTCAATTAAAATTTCCTGTTTTGTTCCTTAAAGATAACAAAATATTTTAATAGTTGGTAATATTTTATATTTTAGATATATAAAATAGGTTTTCATTTACTTGCTTTTTATTGTATTTTTTAATTAGTATATTTTACATTTTGACCATTAATTTTACAATTGTTAGTTAATTGATATTTTATTACTTTTATCTACGATCGTGCAGAAAGTGGACGCTTTGTCCATCATTTTTCGTTGTAAAGTGGCTTTTTAAAGTACTGGTGCATTTTAACGTTTTTATTGCACAGAATTGTCAAATTGCTTTTATTGCATAGAATTGTTAAATCTGACAGATCAATATATTATAGCACAAAATTTCAACGAAAAACTTAAATTTTGATTAATTTTTACAAATAACTATTAAAATTGATAATATTAACGAAATCGCAGATTTGGGAACTGTGAAGATATAGTTTAATACAAGTCGAAGCGATTTCAATAGAGCGAATCTTTTTTCCACAAATAATAATGGTGACTGACATTTGTGCAAGTTATTTACTGGTTGATAAGTAACGTTTTCAACATTGCACTGTGGGTAAAATATGTTTTCATTCATTGTATAATTGAAATGGCATTAAAATATTGCTCATATTAATATATTCTTTGACTATATCCCGCCAAAGGCACCGTGCCGAAACACGGACGAATTAGAACCAATCAGCTTCTAGAGAACATTGTTGCCGCGACTATATCCCGCCAAAGGCACCGTGCCGAAACACGGACGAATTAGAACCAATCAGCTTCTAGAGAACTTTGTTGCCGCGATAACAAATTCATGTAGAGTTCATTTTCGGCACTGTAATTGGTTCTCTACTCGCATTATGTTTCGGCACATGATTGGTTCCCAATTAATTATTCAATTTTCTGATTGGGCTGTAGATCAAACTACTGTCAAATAAAATTAACAAACGTCAGTTTTTGTGAACTTTTTAAAAATGATTGCAAACATACGATTCGGAAATATAAGATAAGAGGTATTTCAGAAAAAGGTAAAAGAAGCCCGGCCAAAAAGTAAGTTACCATCCAAAAATATGATTAATTTTTATACACAATAAATGCCTTTGTTATTGTTATATGTTTGTTGGGATATAGTCTGATAAATTGCTCTCGTGCATTGTAAATTATCGCAAGTTTGCACTCTTTCGACAGGCTCGGGCCTGTTGCCAAGCAATACGACTTTGTTTGTCGAATTCGTGCAAACTTGTTACCGATAATTTTCAATGCACTTGTGCAATTACTGTTGACTATATCCCGCCAAAGGCACCGTGCCGAAACACGGACGAATTAGAACCAATCAGCTTCTAGAGAACTTTGTTGCCGCGATAACAAATTCATGTAGAGTTCATTTTCGGCACTGTCATTGGTTCTCTACTCGCATTATGTTTCGGCACGTGATTGGTTCCCAATTAATTATTCAATTTTCTGATTGGGCTATACATCAAACAACTGTCAAATAAAATTAACAAACGTCAGTTTTTGTGAACTTTTTAAAAATGATTACAAACATACGATTCGGAAATACAACACAAGAGGTATTTCAGGAAAAGATAAAAGACGCCCAGCCAAAAAGTAAGTTACCATCCAAAAATATGATTAATTTTTATACACAATAAATGCCTTTGTTATTGTAATATTTTTGTTGGGATATAGTCTGATAAATTGCCCTCGTGCATTGTAAATTATCGCAAGTTTGCACTCTTTCGACAAACTCAGTCGTATTGCTTTAGGCAACAGCCCCTCGCCCTTCGGGCTCGGGCCTGTTGCCAAGCAATACGACTTTGTTTGTCGAATTCGTGCAAACTTGTTACCGATAATTTTCAATGCACTTGTGCAATTACTGTTGATAACAAATTCATGTAGAGTTCGTTTTCGGCACTGTAATTGGTTCTCTACTCGCATTATGTTTCGGCAGGTGATTGGTTCCCAATTAATTATTCAATTTTCTGATTGGGCTATACATCAAACAATTGTCAAATAAAATTAACAAACGTCAGTTTTTGTGAACTTTTTAAAAATGATTGCAAACATACCATTCGGAAATACAACCCAAGAGGTATTTCAGGAAAAGGTAAAAGACGCCGACCCAAAAAGTACGTTACCATCAAAAAATATGATTAATTTTTATACACAATAAATGCCTTTGTTATTGTAATATTTTTGTTGGGATATAGTCTGATAAATTGCTCTCGTGCATTGTAAATTATCGCAATTTTGCACTCTTTCGACAAACTCAGTCGTATTGCTTTAGGCAACAGCCCCTCGCCCTTCGGGCTCGGGCCTGTTGCCAAGCAATACGACTTTGTTTGTCGAATTCGTGCAAACTTGTTACCGATAATTTTCAATGCACTTGTGCAATTACTGTTGATAACAAATTCATGTAGAGTTCATTTTCGGCACTGTAATTGGTTATCTACACGCATTATGTTTCGGCAGGTGATTGGTTCTCAATTAATTATTCAATTTTCTGATTGGGCTATACATCAAACAACTGTCAAACAAAATTAACAAACGTCAGTTTTTGTGAACTTTTTAAAAATGATTGCAAACATACGATTCGGAAATACAACACAAGAGGTATTTCAGGAAAAGGTAAAAGACGCAATACGACTTAGCTTGTTGAATTCGTGCAAACTTGTTACCGATAATTTTCAATGCACTTGTGCAATTACTGTTGAAAATTGCTGCACGATCGAAGATAAAAATTTTTAAACCACACGTGTAAAAAGTTTCTTTATTGCACTTTTTACACTTGTATCTTAAATAACTATTAAATGTGTAGTCGATAGCCATGTCGTTGGAATGTTGCAATTGTCCACACAAACGCAATCTTAACAAGATCGGAACCTCAGTATCTGTAAGTTCATGCATTGTATTATATGTAGAACGTTATATTGTTAGTAACTATATACAGGGTCCTGCAACAGTGCGTCAAGTTTTCCTAGCGCCTTTCTCGTAAGAGATAGAAAAAAATGTTTCGTATAAAAATTTATTGAAATAAAAATCTCTATGCCATAAAATGATTTTCAAATATACAGGGTGTCCCAATTTTGCGGTATAACAAAAGCAAACATTTTTTTAAATGGAACACCCTGTATATTAATTCATTTTCTAATTTGGATAGTATTTTATAACTTGAACCTTTTTTTGGTTTTTAATTTCGATATGGCATTTCCGAGTTATTGACGTTTTTCTGAAAAAAATGTAAAAAGCGAAGGTTCACAAAAAAAAATATTCTGATGTTCTATTTAAAATTTAAGAAATTTTCTTTTTCCTATGGTTGGTCATAAGTACTGTTTAGGTACCAGTGTTAAAAATTTTCACTTTTGAGGAACCCTGCCTTTGTATCAGACACGCCATTTTCTAAAATTTCAAATTGTCGTAACTCTTGTTTTTTAAATGGAATCATATATTTTTTTAAAATTTTATATTATTCTGCATCTAATTTCCTACACAAAATATTAAGCATACCCTATACCTAAAATTGATATTTTTCAAGATATAAAAGGATTTATATTTCAAACGGTTTTTGAATACGAATTTGTTTTTGAATAGATAGCTATGACTGAAAAAAAATGCATCTGTCAATTAAACAATAAGTTTGGTATGTATGGTTGCATTGTACGTTACGATTATAACAATGCAATTTTTGAGAAGAATTAATTGATGTCATATATGCTACTGGAGAAGGTGGAATTAATTGTTTGCAAGCCAAAAGAATTTATGCTCAGCGCTACCCAGATAGGCGAAAACAATTATTTTTCTTATTATTCGATTAGATTAGAAAGAAATGCCAAACTTTGCAAATAATAATATGTCTAAACCCCATAATTATTGAGATATTTAATAGTTTTCATAAAAATAACCATTTAATTATACATACTTCTTTGTACGGAGTTGATCATGCTGAGGCAAAATAACTAACAAAATGCAAGTAAGTGTCAATGTGAGATAAACAGAAACAGCTAATACGATTCATTATTTTATTCGAAAGCCGGGAAAGATAACAAAATTATTTACTACAGTAAATGTTCAAAATGTCTTCAATTTTTATTTAGGCACAAATTAATTCGCCGCTGAAAAGACCTTTCCACAATTCGTTGATGCATATTAATTGGTGCTGTTGGTGGTTTCTTAAAAAACAATCCCCACAAGAAAACGTCAGGTTTTGTTAGATCCGGAGATCTAGCAGGCCATACCAATCCACTGGTTGGGATAAATCAAATGCCCTCACCTCTTGCGAAAATTGGACAGGTGCTCCGTCTTGTTAAAACCATACCCTGTTTCTTGTTAGTTAGGGTATATTAGCTAACGTTCCGGGTAATTCAATTCAGGAAGTGCAAATACATAGGCCTATTGAGATGGCCTTCGAAGAAATGTGGACCAACTACATGGTTTCCAAAAATTCTGCCCCAGACATTCAAAGACCGTCGATGCTCAACTTGTCTCATAAAATGCGGATTATCAGTTGAATAATAGTGAAAATTGACAGATGCGTTATTATGCGATGTCCTGAATTTCCTGTCTTCCCCAGATATAAAATTCGGAACGAAATTGAAAATCAGTATTACTCAGTTCTTGATGTAGCTGAATATGGTATGCATGATATCGATTTTTCTTCAGAATGCTTTGTACTGACTTCTCGCTTATGCCAGTTCCTTCACCAATGTCTTTTTGATTTACGTTGGGATGCTCAGTTGCTGTTAATAGCACTGAAAGTTGGTTTTCCTCGTTGATAGGCTTTCTTCTTTCTTGTTTTTTGTAATTCATACTTCCCATTTCAATAAATCTATTGAGTAAGTTCCTAAAACATTTCTCCTCCATTCGCCCTTTTCGAAATCCATGATGATAATTTGCTGTGTACTTATACCGCGAAACGGGGAGAATCACTTTGCAGCAAATATCAGAGAGATTTACATGTCAAACTAATTGTTTAATTGACAGATGCATATTTTCAGTCATGGCTATCTATTAAAAAACAAATTCGTATTCAAGGACCGTTTGAAATATACATTCTTTTATATCTTGAAAAATATCACTTTTAGGTATAGGGTATGCTTAATATTTTTTGTAGGAAATTTGATGCAGAATAATATAAAATTTAAAAAAATATATGATTCCATTTAAAAAAAAAGAGTTACGACATTTTGAAATTTTAGAAAATGGCGTGTCTGATTCAAAGGCAGGGATCCTCCAAAGTGAAAATTTTTAACACCGGTACATAAACAGTACTTATAACCAACCATAGGAAAAAGAAAATTTCTTAAATTTTAAATAGAACATCAGAATAATTTTTTTTGTGAACCTCCGCTTTTTACATTTTTTTTCAGAAAAACGTCAATAACTCGCAAATACCATATCGAAATTAAAAACCAGAAAAAGGTTCAAGTTATAAAATATTATCCAAATTAGAAAATGAAAAAATATACAGGGTGTTCCATTTAAAAAAATGTTTGCTTTTGTTATACCGCAAAATTGGGACACCCTGTATATTTGAAAATAATTTTACGGCATAGAGATTTTTAAATCAATAAATTTTTATACGAAACATTTTTTTCTATCTCTTACGAGAAAGGCGGTAGGAAAGCCTGACGCACTGTTGCAGGACACTGTATATGCTCATACTGACGTATTTTTAGTTTATTTTTTTTTAATATTTCTACATTTACTTTTATTGTTTATGATAGTGATGTATTCTTAATTTAATTATTTAAATGTGTTTACATCCACCCTTATTATTATACAAGGTGAGTTTTTTTCGATGTTCTCTATGGGGATCTCGGAAACTATAAGAGATAGAGAAACGGTTAAATGGAGAAAGAAATGTAGATTTACGAGACGAATAAAATTCCACTTTCCAGTTTTCAAAAAGTCAAGGGTAACTAGATATTTTGAAAAAAAGTATAAAGTCTCATTTTTTTCATATTACTATATCTCGGTTATTATAAAAGATAGAGAAAAACTGTAAAAGACAAAGCTTTAGATAATTTTATGCAGATTAATAAAAAAATATTCAGAAAATATTTATCGCTATTATTTTCCCAGATATGAAGCAAACTTACATTTTTTTTAATGAAAACCATAGTTGGCCTTGGCTTATTCGATAGATTATTTTTTCTCTTTAATCCAATATGACATAGTTATTTCTTAAAATAAGAGAGTTATAGTCGTTTTAAGTTTTACTATAAATTAAAAAAAATGGGTAGCCATGAAAAAGATGAAAGTAAAACAATTGCAATCCTTTACATTAATTGAAATATTTTACAGCATGAAACAACAGCGTAAAGTAATTCTGTAATTATCAAAATATTCATGGGTGAGAAATTTTAATATTAAAAAAGAGTCCACCATTAATATTATTATGACATAAATTATATATTTTTTAAATTGAATTTATGACTTTTTTAACTATTCTTGTGTAAATTGAATTAACTGTTTCAATAACAGCTAGTTTATGATCCTCCATGGATTGATATGACTTTTGACAAACTTTGTTTTTTAAATAACTCCACAGGAAAAAATCTTAAACACACAGATCGGAAGATCTAGGTGGCCCTGGGTTTGGTTCATTTCTTCCCACTTATGAGTTAGGAAAAGCATCATTTAAATAATTCGTAAAGCCAACATATTATGAGGTGGAGCACCGTCATATTGGAACCATTTCAATCTTGCTTGTAATGATAAATTTAGATAATTGAGCATATCTTCAAATGTTTTTTGAAGAAAATGAAAGTAATAATTTTCTCTCTAGTGAGCTTTCAAAAATATATGGACCGAGAATTCTTAATCCAAACATACCATAGATTAAATCCAAATTTAATTTGTAGTTTTCTCTGTGAAACTTCTCGTGGGTTCATCTATGTTTATTTTGGCGATTAAAAATACCACAATTAGTGAATCGCGATTCATCTGTTCATAATATTTTTGTAAGAAACGTATTATCCTCTTGCCAAATGTGTTTATACCACATACAGAAGGCCATTTGATCATTACAGAATTATTATGCTTTATGCTCTTTTTCATTTTTGTTTAACTTTGTAAAACTAATAATTACAATATTGCTATTATTATAAACGACTGCAATTGTATTACTTTCAACTTTTCCATGGCTACCCATTTTTAATTTATAATAAAACTTAAAATGATTATAACTGACTTATTTTTAGATAACTATGTTATCTAAAACATTGGATTAAAGAGAAAAAAATCTATCGTACATGGCCATAGCCAACTATAGTTTCCATTTAAAAAAACTAAGTTTGCGTCATATCTCCGATTTTTTTTTATTAATCTGCATAAAATTATCTAAAACTTTGTCTCTTACAGTTTTTTCTATTTGTTATAATAACAGAGATATATTAATTTGAAAAAATGGATACTTTTTACTTTTTTCAAAATATATAGTTACCCTTGACTTTTTTGAAAACTTTGAAGGTGGAATTTCATTCGTCTCGTAAATCTACACTTCTTTCTCCATTTAACCGTTCTTCTATCGCTTATAGTTTCCGAGATCCCCATAGAGAACATCGAAAAAAACTCACCCTGTATATTAATGTATTTTTAAATTTTAGTTGATTCAATATTTTAACAATTATATTTACTGTCACACACAAGTTGTAAAACCTCGTGACTTTCTGCGGTTTACTTATTGTTTTAAGTATATCATTTTTCTGGTTAATAAAATCACGTCTTTACGAGAAAAACTAATTAAACAAGTTGACAAAAAAAATAATGAAAAATACTTGCTCTTGGCGTGGTTAGCACCCGACTCGTCGTCCGTCCCATATTCAGGTACGGCCAAACCTACCCTCGCGTTCCACCCCCGCCTTGAGAAGGGATGGAAGGCGGGAAATACACAGAGCCAAGATTACATAATAATAAACATATTGAAACATATACAATGACATAGACAATAAATACATAAGACATTTGATATATATAACAAAATACAAGAATTTGTGAACAAGTGACAAACTGCAATGAAATTAATTAAAGTCCAAGGCAAACACCAAAAGAACAGTAGTCATCCGCACATCACTTAGCGATAGGCAATGGATTCACGCGAGTAACTGCACGCCTTGTCTCTCCAGTTCTAGTACGAACTGACACAATTCGCACATTTCCATCTTCTCCAGGATGTAAGGCAGAAATTCTGCCAGTCCTCCATCTCGTAGGCGGTAGATTAGCCTCATGTAGCAACACCAACTGATCCACCTCCAAGTTTGGGATCCTCGTACACCATTTTGGGCGATTTTGTAATTGATCCAGATACTCGATAGACCAACATTTCCAAAAATGTTGGACCATTTGCTGTATGTGCTGCCATCTACTTAGACGATTCATCTGGGCGTTGGTAACATCTTCCGCGGGGAGCTTCGTAATTGGTCCCCCAATAAGAAAGTAGCCTGGTGTAATGCAGGACAAGTCCTTAGGGTCATTGGAAAGAGGGCGGGAATTTAAGGCCGCTTCAATTTGTGTAGGGAAAGTATACAACTCTTCGAATGAAAGGCTAATATTTCCTGCTACCCGTTTAAGGTGGTGCTTAACCGATTTGACGGCAGCCTACCACAGACTATAAGCCTTTTCGCTGGCATCGGCGAACTCATGAAACTCAACCTCAGTGTTAGGTTTAATTATTTTCCGCGGTATTTTCCGATTGTGTAAAGTTGACAACCCGGGAGTAAATTTCTCCCAGCACAAGATCATTCGAGCATGTAGCGGCTCGTCTCTATTTAAATTACTAAACCACATTTCTTGAATTAATAATTTATATAATACAATAGTGGGATAAGTTTCATCGGATCAAAAATGCTTGCAGTATAAGAGAGAATTATTCTTTTCGTCAATTTACTAATAGAAAACGTGCTTATTTTATAGACTAGTAGAACGTTTTCGGTGGAGTGCCAGTGCAGACCAAGCGTTTTCGCGTCTTCATTTTTATTTAAAATAATTATAGGCTCATCTGAACTACTATCTAATTATTCAACAGCTCTGTACTGTTTGAATTAAATTTATTGAGTTCTAACCTCCCATTTGCAATAATTTTATTAATTTATTTCTGATTGTTATTGCTGACGAAATATCGTTAAAACCTGTTAAAATGTCGTCCACATGAAAATCGCGACGCAAGATATTAGCAGCATCTGCAAAATCTGGTGGAGCTTCATCATCTAATTGAATTAAGCACCGTGTAGACAAAAATGAAGGCGGTGCGGTACCATATGTGACCGTTTGTGACATTTGAGTCTTTAATGCTTCATTTGGAAATTCTCTCCACAATATTTTGTGATAAGCTTTGTCGTCCGGATGCAAAAGCACTTGACGGTACCTTTTTATAATGTCCGCTGATAAAATAAATGTGTGCGTTCTAAATCTTAATAAAATTGAAAACAGATTCTGTTGCAACACAGGCCCCTTCTGTAATAAATCATTTAATGAGGGTCCGTTTTCTGTTTTGGCAGAGGCATCGAATACCATATCTGAATTTTGTTGTAATGCTATTTTGTTTTACGACAGCATGGTGAGGAATATAGTAATGTCGGGTTTCGCACTTAGCAGGTACTTCTACCATGTGCCCTAATTCCTGGTATTCGCGCATAAACGCTCGGTATGAATCACCCAGTTCGACATCCCTACATAGCCGGTTTTCTACATTTATGAACCGCTTGTACGCTAAATTTCGAGAGTTTCCGAGAAGGTTGGGTGACTTTTTGAAGGGCAATTTTACAACAAAACGACCTTCGGAATCTCTCGAAACATTATCAGTGAAGTGGTCGTCGCAACTTTCGGACATGTGGCAAACACGTGGCTCCTCTAAACACCAAAATTTCTCCAAATTAAAATTCATATCGGTTGACATGAAATAACTCTTTGTGCTACCTGCACCCTCGTTAGGAAGACCACCCCCGACAATCCATCACAATTGTGTTTTGTAATGTGATAGATCCCGCGTTTAATTTAACACGACCTTCGCATAACATATTCCAAAATGATTGGGAACCAATTAACAATTCAACGGGTGCGGGTTTATTTTTTTCGCGAAATTTTTGGTTATAAAATTTGACTACAATCTAATAGCGCCCTACATTTTATTGCTTTGCCATTCTTGCATTACCTAAAAATGCCGCTTACATTTTTAGGTAATGCTAAAGCGACCGACGTACTTGTAGAATTCTATTCAATAATTTGTTATGCCTTCGATTACACGTTGCGCAACCGACTGCCTTGCATTGAACAATCGTGTGATTTACGCGTCGCAGACAATTTATACACAGATTAAAAGTTTTAGCGCGCTAAAATCGCTCATCCACTGATAAATATTTTAAAATTATCACATCTCGCGATTGTATGATTACCCCTACAATTAAAAAAAATATTTATTACCGGCGCGGATAAAGGTTTGGGCGGTACAGAACACGCATATACGGATTCTGCCTTTATTTGCAAAAAACCTTTCTTCGATAATTAACGTTCCCACTCTTTCGCTGTAACTCCGTCCAATTTTTTTTTAATATGTGAATTAAAATATCGGCATACCCGTCTGTTTGTCGATCCAACAATTTTAAAGCTTGTACGTTCTTTCGCGCAACCCGCACAATTTTTAATAATTCCTCGCCGCTCTCAGTTTGCGAAACTTCTAAGTTCATGATTGCGTCTAAGTGTGTAGCTGCTAATTTTCGTTTATTATCGTAACAATCAATAATTAATTGCCAGGACGCATCGTAACTTTCTGAGGACGCTTACGTAGTAGCAACTAAATCGGCCGCATCACCCTTCAAACAACTTATCAAATAATGGTATTTTTGAACATTATTCAAATCGGTTCTCTCGTGAATTAAAGACTTGAAGGTGTTGAAAAAAAGAACCCACTCGTCATGCCTGCCTGTGACTTTAGATAAATGAATTTCCGGTAATTCAACATCTGTAACACGATTATGCTGCACGGTATTTATGTTTGACGTATTTTGTGATGACAATACCTGATCTACCTATTGCCCTATAATAATTATCTTCGAAGTCATTCCGATTATCTATTTCATCGGGTTCGGACGCTTCGATTTGCAATTGAAAGATATTAAATTCGTTAATGAGAAATAGAGCTCGTCGCTCATGACGATGCTTTAACTCGCAAATATTCCCTCTATCATCAAATCGATCCACGTATGTTGCAAATCGCGTTAATTGTGAATTAATAACACCCCTATACCTTTTCAATTTCGCAGTGACTGCGGTTGCACTTGTGCTATTGCTTACACAAATAAAAACAAGGTATCGTAACGAAATTGGAGAACGTTACTAACCTTTGTTTTGTTTTCATTTTCCTGGTTGGCCGGTAATCTATGGGCAAGCTCGTAGACGAAGGCGCTTCTTCTGCGACGTCGATTGTGCTCCCGTTGAATGTTACCGACTTTTTGAAGGGATAAGTTCAATTATGTGCCTGTTCTTATTTAACACTTATTTTACTGGACTATAGTTCTATTAATTACACGTAACCCCTTTCGAAGGACCAAATGTTCGGGTTAATAAAATCACGTTCTTTACGAGAAAAACTATATTGCACAAATCAAACAAGTTGACAAGTGAAATAATGAAAAGTACTTGCTCTTGGCGTGGTTAGCACTCGACTCGTCGTCCGTCCCTTATTCAGGTACCGCCAAACCTACTCTCGCGTTCCATCTCCGCCTTGAGAAGGGAACATCCCGAACAATCATTGTATCTTTATTATTATGATCATAAATGTATCTTTTTATAAACAATGATTAAACCATATATTATTATTATTACCAAAGTGAAATTCTAACAAAAAAGCAAAGCCTACTTGAGGAAATTTAGTGTTGAATGATAACTAATTTTCAATTTAGTTTTTTTCGTTTATTTTTGTAAATATGCAAAATATTAAAAAAATATTATAATAAAAGTTGTTTCTTTTAAAAAGACCTATCAATTAATACTATACTCGACCTATGTTGCCATTAGAAATTTTAAAGTTACTTCCTGTTCCGGGTACTTCCGGATTATTCCGGTAAAAAATAAATTCATCAGTGGATTCCTTGGGTTCACTTTGGTAATAAAATTTTTGTCCCAGTCACATTCGACCAAGCGTTGTCGAAATAAAAGGCTGGTACGAGTGGTCTGAGACACCCGGAATATTGCGAGAAGTCCTCCAAATGGCCCAAGTTACGAAAATACATAAACCCGACAGACTACTCCAACCCATCCTCAGTTCTTTTTACTCACCCACACAAAAATTAGCTAAATTCTTAGCCCGACAATTACAACCGACAGCCGAACAAGCCAAATCCTATGCCAAAAACTCTTCACACTTCCTGGACCTCATCAAACAGATACCAATTTCTAAGACGGACATTCTGGTCAGTTTTGACGTTAAATCCCTCTTTACCCAAGTTCCCATCAACGAAACAATTGAACTTTTAAAATCCAAATATAAACAACCTACCTCAATTATAGAACTCATCAAACACTGCATCACAAATACCTACTTCATGTTTAACGGAAACCGCTATAAACAAATTGAAGGAGCACCAATGGGATCCCCACTGCCACCTGTGATCGCCAATCAGTTTATGGATTTCGAAAACATTGCACTAGGATATATGTTGATGACATCTTTGTCATTTGGCCCCATAGTAAAGACAAGCTCAATAATTTCCTCGTGCACTTAAACTATATTCATCCCAAAATTAAATTCACAATGGATGTTACCGGCGTTCAGTTTACCTGAAGAGGCGAAGAGGATCATTACCTGTTCCCGGAATTGCGGTGCCTACGTGACCGAAACAAAGCCGCGGTACCCAAGATCACCGTATAAAACCAGGCTCCGACCATCACACTTTACCAGTCGTCTGCCATCAGCAGCGGTGGTCGGCCTGGTCGGTTCGCCCATTCAAGCCTCTTGCTTTGTAATTAATTGTATATTTTTCTATGTTTATTTCTCTGTAATATATTTTCTTCTTCTCCGGCCCCATGTTTTAATATACACACTTTCTCTTCTTCTTTACTCTGTTTCACAGCTAGCCGGTGCCCATTCGTTGACGTGGCGTGGGAGTCCAAGCAAGTAACACCTGCGGGAAACTGTTTAATCGAAGCCTGCGGCTGTTAATCGATGGTGCGCCTCGCCAGGGACCCCTGTGCCGCCTCCAGTGCGTGTTGGTTCCAGAGAGTACCGCCGGTGCTACTTCCTTGCCAGTCCGTCTCCAGGACTAGAACAAAACAACCAATTGCCTATCGTCGACATACTTATCCATAAAAACCCTGACGGAGCTTTCGGCCACACAGTATATAGAAAAGAAACTCATACAAATCTAAATGCCGCCTCTCACCATCATCCTGCCCAACTCCGTTATGTGGCAAAAACTCTCTTAACTCGCTCTCTCCAACTAACAGACAAGTCCAATCTAAACAATGAACTAGCCACCCTCGAGATAGCTCTTGACCAAAACGGTTTCTTCCCACGTACTGTAACACTTTTATTAAAACAAAAATCGAGCCCCAAAAACACCGACGAGTCCCAAGAATTACAAAATATAACATTTCTTCCGTACATACGAGTTACGACAGACAAAATCTCTAAAATACTAAAAAGACATAATATCAAAACAATTTTTACCACTTCGCGTAAAATTGGACAATCCCTTAATTCCCCAAAAGATATCATTCCCCTTGAAAATCGAGGAGTATACAAAATTTCCTGTGCCGATTGTAATAAAGTTTATATCGAAACAAACCAACAGACGTATGAACGTACGGCTAGACGAACACATCAGAGTTGTGGCGTACCCTAGAGGAATGTACAGGCGAGAGCGCGGCAAACAAGTAGCTCCAGGTATCAGGGAGGCGGACGAAAAAACCAGGGAAACCAAAAAAAAAAAAATTAGACATATAGAGATTTTTGGCATGTAAAACGTTAGTTTACATTCTTTGCATTAGAATAAAGAAATAATCTCTATTTTTACAATTTCCTGAGTAATTAATAATTAAACCTGCATCGGTAAATGAGTAGAGGTTTGTCGAGGCAACACAAATTCTACATTGGTAACCCCGAGGGGCCTATGTTGGTGAACCCTGAACACGCTGCTGTAGTAAGCAACCCGGCAGGATAAGTGCCGACGATTCGCCGATAGCAGAGGAGCAGGATCACATCGAGGAATATCGAGAGCTATCAAAACTGTCAGCTGTCTACAATCCTTCATTCCTGTACACGTCCAGATAACACGAAAGCCACACGGAAGCCCGAAAGCCACGAAACATTCCTCGAAGGTGACGCTACATTAACCTTTCTTCACATTAGAAAATCCTCACTTTCTCCTTACATTTTTTTCCTTCTTGATTTTCTTTCTTCTAATTTCTTTTCCTAATTTCAAACGGTATGGAAGATCAAAGTACCTCTGAGGAAACGATCGGTAATATTAAATGTGTGCTTCCACCATTTTGGCGTGTTGAACCCTTTATTTGGTTTATCCAAATAGAGGCGGAATTTTTAAATTCACGCGTAACCAGTTCGGTCCGGAATTTTTTTAAAATTTTTGCTTCCTTACCTCCAGATATCGCAATGGACGTAAGGGATTTATTAATGGAAACACCCGCCATCGATCCTTATGAAATACAAAAAAATGAGATTATTAAACGGACAATGATTTCTGAAAAGAAACGTTTAGAAAAACTCTTATCGAACGAGGTACTCGGAGATCAAATTCCTTCCCAACTCCTACGTAAATTACAGCAACTTTTGGGGAATACCTCAATCGATGAGAACTTACTACGCGAAATTTTCTTGCAACGTCTTCCCGCTGATGTGCAAAAGATCCTAGTTGCATCACGTGGTACGTCATTAGCAGATCTTGCAGAAATGGCAGATCACGTGATGGAAATCTCAGCACCTATGTCCATCAGTGCTACTGTCATTTCCAAACAAGTTTCGAATAACACCAAATTAGACACGAAATTTAGCAATTTCGAAGCAACGGTGCAAAGTTTACAGAATCAAATTTTGGAATTAACTCAAAATTTAACCACCCTAACTATCTTATTTTGCAACAATCTAAAAACAAATATCCAAGTCGAAACCGTTCTTCTTCCAGGTCTCGTTCTGTACAACGTAATGTCCCAAACCACAAATTGTGCTGGTATTACTATAATTTTAAAGACGATGCACGAAAATGCACCAAACCTTTCGATTGGGGAAACGACTCAGAACGGGTTTGATGTCGACCTACGATTCCGTTCATCCGTTAGGTCGACTATTTTTTATCCGCGATACAAATTTTGGCACTAAATTTCTTATCGACACTGGCGCCCAGGTCAGCATTTTGGCGGTGAATCAACTCTATGCCAATACTCACCACCCTACAAAATTTACATTGCAAACCGTAAGTGGAAATTTAATTTCAACTTTCGGATTATCTAAACTAACAGTTAACATCGGCTTAGATGTAACATTTCAGTGGAATTTCATACTTGCACGCGTAAACCACTCGATTCTTGGTGCAGATTTTCTCCAGCATTTCAACATAATTGTTTATATTGCCAATAACCGATTAATGAGGAAACCGTCCAGCCGATCATAAATTCATTATCCAATCATCATCCAACATATTCCAAATTACTCAATCAATTTCCCGATCTCACCACTTCTTTTGACCTCACTAACCCAATTAAACATAAAGTGCAACATAGCATCGAAACTTCCGGCCCACCTGTTTTCAGCAAACCAAGGCGTTTACCGCCACACAAATTCAAAATTGCCAAACAAGAATTCGATAGCTTATTAATACTTGGTTTTGTTCGACCCTCATCAAGCCTATGGGCATCACCGCTGCACTTGGTATCGAAATCCGATGGTTCTTGGCGACCGTGCGGAGACTACCATGCACTTAACAAGGTTACAATTCCTGACCGATACCCTCTGCCCATATTGCATGATTTTACGTATAGCTGTTTTGGTTGCAAAGTCTTTTCTAAAATCAATTTGATTAAAGCTTATCATCAAATTCCAATTCACCCTAATGATATACCGTAGACTACAATCACAACACCATTTGGCTTGTTTGAGTATACGCGGATGAGTTTTGGATTGAGAAACGCAGCACAAACTTTTCAACGGTTTATGGACTCGGTTCTTCGCGAGCTACCATTTTGTTTCGTATATTTGGATGACATTTTAGTCTTCAGTAAAGACGAACATGAGCATGTACAACACCTCCGATTAATTTTTCAACGATTAACAACTTTTGGAATCAAAATTAATAACGACAAATGTATTTTCAGCGAAACAAAATTAGATTTCTTAGGTCATAGCATTAACAGTTCAGGCATCAAACCATTACAAATTAAGGTTGATGCAATCATGTCTTTTCCACAACCATCTGACCAGAAATCACTTCAACGTTTCCTTGGCATGGTAAACTTCTACCACAGATTTATAAAATCATGCTCAAGAATACTTGCACCGCTCAACCAACTTGCATCTCAAACTCCACGCAACAAACCCCTGGTATGGTCACAACCTGCACTACAAGCATTATGCTATGCTTAGCCTACCAGACCCAAATGCAGAATTAAGCATTATGGTAGACGCATCTGATTCCCCTGCTGGCGCGGTCTTGCAGCAGAAGGAAAAATCTGGCGTTCTTCGACCGCTAGCTTTCTTTTCTAAATCATTTTCAATAACTGAACGCAAATAAAGTACATTCGGTCGTGAATTATTGGCCGTTTATTTGGCAATTAAAAAATTCAAATATTATCTCGAAGGTCGTAATTTTATCATTTTTACAGACCATAAACCATTGATTGCTGCCATAAATTCAACTTCAGATCGTTATTTAGGACGTGAGCACAGACATTTAACTTTTATCGCGCAATACACTACTGACGTTAGGTTTGTTCCCGGTAAAGAAAACGACGTCGCGATTACGTTATCGCGTGTCGAAATTAGTATTTTAGAATTACCTAGTACCTAGCCAAATTTCAGTCAGAAGACGATGAGCTTAAATTTTGTTAACAAACGGCACAATTTCACTGAAACTGGAGCAGTTCACTCCGCCTGGCACTAGCACATCCATTTACGTTGACATTGTTTCGAAACGACCTTATGTTCCCGGAGAATTACGACTTAACATTTTGAAGTCACTCCACGGGTTAACTCATCCTGGCGTTCGAGCAATGAAACGTCTTGTAAATTCACGCTATGTATGGCCGCGGATGAACCACCACATCACACATTTTGTCAAATCCTGTTTGCAGTGCCAGAAAGTCAAAATTTTCCGTCACACAGTATCCCCGATTGCTAAGTTTCCTGATCCGGACGACCGATTCACTGACATCCACATCGACATTATCGGCCCTTTGCCAGTTTGTCACACATACAGATATATTTTAGTCTGTATCGATCGATTCACGCGTTGGCGTGAAATCCAACCACTTGTCGAAATTACTGCCGACTCTGTTTCTCAAGCTTTTTTAAATTGTTGGATCTCACGCTCCGGTATACCATCTACGATTCTCACTGACCGTGGACGTCAATTTCAATCTCACGTTTGGAAACATTTTTGCAAAATTTTTGGCATTACATACAAATCCACAACCGCCTATCATCCGCAATGTAATGGTTTGGTAGAGCGGCTCAATAAACAAATTAAAGACTCGATCCGAATGAGTAACGATCCAAAGAACTGGTTGTCACAACTACCTTTAATTTTATTAGGTTTACGCACTATCTTTAAAACTTCACTTTCGGCCACAACAGCCGAATACGTTTATAGTAAAACATTACGTTTACCAGGCGATTTCCTGTTTCCAAGTTCAATTTCCGGTCACCTTCCTTCAGGCTCAAAATTTATTGATGACTTACGAGTCAAAATGCAGATACTACGTCCTGCATTAAGCCGCTTAGCCTCTCGCAAAAGTTTTGTGCACCCCGATTTAAGTAATTGCACACACGTTTTCATTAGGAAGGAACATTTTCTGTTGCTTCATCTTCAAATTCTTTACACTTTTCTCCGTTCCCTACTATACCTCTTCGGTCTATTCTTAAACGTCATGGATCTGTAACCAAAAAAAACAACTCCTACTAGACGGGTTTCCATCTCTTTTCCCCTCTTAGTTTTATCTATTACTTCCTTTTTCTAAGGGGAGGGGAAATGTGGCGTACCCTCGAGGAATGTACAGGCGAGAGCGCGGAAACAAGGAGCTCCAGGTATCAGGGAGGCGGACGAAAAAACCAGGGAAACCAAAAAAAAAAAAAAAAAATTAGACATATAGAGATTTTTGGCATGTAAAACGTTAGTTTACATTCTTTGCATTAGAATAAAGAAATAATCTCTATTTTTACAATTTCCTGAGTAATTAATAATTAAACCTGCATCGGTAAATGAGTAGAGGTTTCTCGAGGCAACACAAATTCTACAGAGTCGTCGAAAAAGATCTACCATCCTCATCTCAAGCCGAACATTCTAAATCCACCGGACACAAGATAAATTTTGATAACACGACTTCCATCGCAGCATTACACCATTTCACGAAGAGGATTATCCGCAAGACAATTGAAATAGAAAAACACACCGATAATCTCGATAAACGGGATAACGCCCAACGACTACCCCCCACTTGGAAATCCATTTTATGCAAAATGCATATCTCTTTACCCGCTCCACACATTTCAATCGCGCGCCGCTAAACGTCAACCGCCAACACCGCAGGTATAAATGGCGCAGTTCTACTCAGCACGATCGCAGTTTTCCATCGAACACCGCCTGAAGAAGACCAATGCGATTTCGAAGATTACAGCCAAACATTGACAACGTATATATATATATATATATATATATATATATATTTCTTTAATAACACTCACTCGATGTGATCCCGTTCCCTATCTATACATAAATTTGTAAATTTGTTCTTCTTTCAGAATAAACTCTGATTTTTAACCAGCCCCATAAAAAGTAATCAAGTAGATTTATTATAAGAAAATTTCTTGGAGCCAAAGGTAACATGTCAAATTAATTTTCCAATTCCATATTTAACATTTCTAAATATCTTTCTGAATTGTAACTATGCCGAAATATGTAGGGCTCTATCATACTTCGGTTAAAAAATCCTGACAAAACATTTAGTTTTGGAGAATATTGATTTTTATAGATAATTCGGAATGCTGGATTTTCTATTGACTGCAGCAAACTACAGTTTTGTGATAAAACTACACCGTTTGTAGTAAATGTAGCTTCGTTCATAGAGAGGATCTTCTTAGGAAATTATCTATTAATTTGATAATAATTTAAATAATATTGGTTTAAATGCTTTCAACTTATTCGTCGCTGGTACCTTATGTACTGATAACTTTCCCAATCCTATTATTATTATTTCAGGATTTTCAACTACGCTTTGCAAGATATTCAACGAATTATCCACACTTCTTACTGGTTTAGTACGTTCATTTTAAAATGCAATTTAAATTTTCCGGTCTTTTTAAGTTGCTTTAAAATACTTGACACTTATGAATAACTGATTCTCTTTTCGGGGTGCCTGCCGTTAAAAATTTCAGCTGCTTCTCTGCAAATTTTATAGTTATCGTCATATTAGCACCAACTCTGCTCTGTCTTGAAAAGTGAATCGCTGTGCCATAATTTATACAGATACGTCAAAACTAAGGATACTTGATAAAATTCGCTTAAAAGGTGCAAAATTTATAAACATTGTTCATTATCTTTTTTATATAGCATTAATTGTCATTTGTTATGTCTTTTTTGTATGTTTAAGATCAATCACCAACTTTTATAAAGAATAACTTTTTCTGAGAAATTAATAATAAAAACGTTTCCCATATGTTATGTTATATATATATATATATATATATACAGGGTGAGTTTTTTTCAATGTTCTCTATGGGGATCTCGGAAACTATAAGAGATAGAGAAACGGCTAAATGGGGAAAGAAGTGTAGATTTACAAGACGAATAAAATTCCACTTTCAAAGTTTTCAAAAAAGTCAAAGGTAACTAGATATTTTGAAAAAAGTAAAAAGGGTCAATTTTTTCAAATCAATATATCTCGGTTATTATAACACATTAATAAAAATTAATCATAAAATTTTTATCGCCATTATTTTCCGAGATATGATGCAAACTTACCTTTTTTAAATGCAAACCATAGTTGGCTATGGCCTCATTCAAAAGGTATTTTTTTTCTCTTTAATCTAATATCGCATACGACATAGTTGTTTCTAAAAATAAGCGAGTTATAGTTATTTTAAATTTTATTATAAATAAAAAATGGGTAGCCATGAAAAAGATGAAAGCAAAACAATTGCAGTTGATTATAATAATAGCAATATTGTAATTATTAGTTTTACAAAGTTAAACAATAATGAAAAACCAGCATAAGAATAATAATTTTGTAATTATCAAATGGCCTTCTGTATGTGGTATAAACCCATTTGTCAAGAGGATAATACGTTTCTTACAAAAATATTATGAACAGATGAATCGCGACTCACTAATTGTGGTATTTTTAATCGCCACAATGAACATAGATGAACTTAAAAGAATCCACGAGAAGTTTCACAGAGAAAAAAAAATTAAATTTGGGTTTAATCCATGGTGTGTTTGGATTAACAATTTACGGTCCATATATTTTTGAAAGCTCACTAAGTGAAAATGATTACTTTCATTTTCTTCAGAAAACATTTGAAGATACGCTCGATTGTTTAAATTTATCATTACAAGCAAGATTAGAATGGTTAAAATATGACCTCATAAAATGCTGGCTTTACAAATTATTTCAATGATGCTTTTCCTAACTCATAAGTGGGAAGAAATAAACCAATCCCAGGGCCACCTAGATCTCCCGATCTGCGCGTTTTAGAATTTTTTCTGTGGGGCTATGTAAAAAACAAAGTATATGAAAAATCATATCAATCTGTGGAGGATCATAAACTAGTTGTTATTGAAACATTTAATTCAATTTACATGAGAATAGTCAAAAAGCCGTAAATTCAATTTTAAAAAGATATAATTTATAAATTAAGTATTGAAATTTCTAGTGCAGTAATTAACGATAATTAATAATGAGAGAAATAAATCTCTATGAGCTTCTGCACTAATGTTTTACATAATAATGTAAAAACTCCAGCTAAC
>OZ018392.1:39062010-39127082 GCA_963969525.1 Ontholestes murinus | reverse complement strand
TTCAAATTGTTTCCTTCGACGTCACTTCCCTCTTTACTAACATACCCCTTGACCTTGTACTAAACATCATCACTACTAACTTCCACCTTATTGAACCTAACACCCCTATCCCACTAACAACTTTCATTTCAATTATAACTTTTTTATTTAATCACACCTTCTTTCAATTTAATAATGTTTTTTATCAACAAATAACTGGCTGCCCTATGGGAGGTACCATCAGTCCTTCCATAGCTGAAATTGTTATGAATTCTCTGTTACATTTTTGCTCTGCTCGGGTCTCTTCCCAATTTCCTTTTATTTATCAGTATGTAGACGATCTGATATGTGCCGTTCCGGCCAACGAAGTAAATAACACATTAGACATATTCAACTCTTACCATCCTAAATTACAATTTACTGTAGAAACTGAAAAAGAGGGAACCGTACCCTTCCTGGATACTTTAGTATGTAGATTACCTAATAATTCCATCATTTTAGATTGGTACATTAAACCGACGAGTTCAGGAAGGTACATCCCCTTCGACTCTTACCACTCAAAAAAGTACAAGTACAACACCGTTCTCGCCCTCAAAAATAGAATATTGCGCATCGTACATCCATCTCTTCATAATGTGAACTTGGCAAAACTGTTCCGCATATTACGGAATAACTCGTATCCCCCTGTGTTGTTGAAGAGACTTTTGTACCGCTCCCATGGTCGGACAGTTGAACCTCGCGAGGACCCAGTTGCACTAGATGAAGTGGCTTTGCCGGAAACACGTACATACCAGACTCTTCCGTATATTGACTGTCTTTCTAACAAACTTACTAACATTTTCCGTTCCGTTTCTCCTAATGTGGTGGTAGCTTATAAGAACTGTAATACTCTTTCTTCACTTTGTTTCTCCCGTTTAAAAGACCCTATTCCCCCTTTTCAAAAACATAATGTAGTATATTCTATTAAATGTAAACAATGTGATCTCGTATATGTTGGTCAAACATCACAAAAACTTAGCAAACGTCTAACACAGCACAAAAGTGATGTCAAGCACAAACCACGTTCTACAGGTCTCAGTGTACATTGTAACGACACTGACCATACACCTGACTATAACAACACCAAAGTAGTCACGTCAGAACGCAACACGTTCAAGAGAAATTTTCTCGAAATGTGCTATATACATTCCCAAAAAAAACGTATGAATTTCAAAAAAGACATCGACGGACTAAGCAACATATACAGTAATATATTATCATTACATAACTCCTAATCCCCTTCCCCCTTGTTTCAGAATCCCCACATTCCATTTTATATTTTCCTTACTACATATTAATCATTGTTAATTTTTCCACTCTATTTTATATTCTTCTCTACTAAGCTCCATTCCATACTTCTACCCCACATAATATTCTCCCTCTTGGTTTCGCTGTCTGTAATTCTAAAATAATTTTCATTTTGTTTCTTACTTTCACTTTTATTTTCCTTTCTTGCTCTGCGTTGTGTAAGATGTGTTTCCGTCATTTCCACCGCTCTCTTTTGGTTCTGGTTCCCCCTCGGTATCGTCGGATATAGCGACCTAAATTGAGGGTTTACGTTTTCGGGTAATGGTTAGGGTCACTCCTGATAGTTACGCGGAAATTCCTCCTTTTTCGTCGCTCGGGGTTCGCTCTGTTCCCGACTCCTTGGGCCCGGCAGCAATTGTCTCTTTTTCCATCTCAGGCTAAATGCGAGTGGTTCCAGTGTACATTGTACTCTGCTTTCTTCATCTTGGTGTAAACCTGTACTTTTAATTTCCACCATTTCTAAATTGTCAATTATGCCGAACATGTCCCCCCCCCTCTTTTGCCTATCTTCATATTCAGTTCGCGACACTGTCATGTCCGGTCTGGTCAGATGTATTCACTTTTAATTAATTTTATCTAGTAACTGTCAACATTTCTTATTATTTTAACTTTTCTGAATCACACTGACCTGACCAAACAGTGTATAGCTGCTCAATGTTTCTATTTTATTGTACTTTCAACTGATGTCCTCAAATATGGAAAATTCGAAATCTAACCTCAAAATGTACGCCATGCGCACGTGGTCGCACCTCACGTAGGATTTTACTCTTAATTGTTTACAAGTAAGTCGCCCTTATTTTCTCAATGCGTCCATAATTACTTTTATTATTTTTATAAACTATTCTGTGATTTTATTACTACTTACTAATGTAATTTTAAATGTAAGATCTGTATTATAAAAAAAACATTTTTAGGCTCTGAAGATGCACACATGTGTGTGCGAAACGTTAGCTAGGTTCATAACAATATAGAGGACTTAAGCAAAAAACCACATCTTTTATTGCTATCTACATTTCGTCTGGGACTTGAATCCCGTTACTCCATTCTATTCTACATCATAACGTCCGTGAATTCTTGCCGTTCATATATATATATATATATATATATATATATATATATATATTTATATATATATATATATATATATATATATATATATATATACATTGTAATAATGTAAAAATTACGCTCAAAAATAATTAATTCTATTTATTACTTTCATTTAAATCAATAATTAATTTACAATTTTATTGTTTGAGTTTATCAATTAATTAAATCAATTTGTAATAAATTTAAATATGTTTTTTTTATTTTCTAAACTTTAATCACTTAAAAAGAACAATTCAATATTAAAAATAAATCGCAGAATTTTAGACTTAGAGTTGACTGGAAGTAGAGGTTTTAAGTCTCGAAAGCTTACTTAAAGAATATGTTCATTATCATGCATTAAATGTATGTGTTTAGAATGATTTCAGTTGTACTTATTCCCAACGGATATAAAGTCAACATGCTATAGGTATGATATATGCTGAGTTGTATCATAAACAAATTTTCAGTACATGACAAGTCTTTTGTAAAGACGTAGTACGTTTTATAATATTATATGTGTATATGTCGATAAATGTGTACCGAAAAAAAATCTCAATAGTGTAAAGTACATGGTTTGGTAATGCACATAAACAGATATGAAAATCCGCAAAAGAAGGTTACTTTCGACATTTTAAACAACTGGATCATGTGATTAAAATCAGCTAATGAGAGGGATATAATTTATCAACTATACAAATTATAAGTTAACGAAATAATATTATAAAAGCCTATGCTCAATATTTCGGTTCCACCAATAGGTTAGATTTTTGAAATGATCCTTAACATTTTAAGCAAAATACACAAAATCTGTTAATCTCTCTCTTGAGAGACCAATTTCACAAAGTACATATTGAGCATAATATTACCTATAGATCTATGTTTAAAAATGGGAATATATAAACATAATGAATAGACAATATTAATAGGCAGAATAACATGAGCAAATTGGTAAGTATAGCTACATAGGGTGATATAAAATTGCGCTCTTAACAGTGTTTTTTTTTTATTTTAATGTATTATAAAGTGTCATCACGTATCCGCCTCATCAATTCAATATTCGTTTATATTTAAAAAAGTACTTATAAATTTACAGAAACGTCATTATGATAATATTTTAGTTGCTATAAGATGAATGGGCGTGACTGTCAGGAACTTTTTGTGTTTGATAAAAACACGTAATCTCGAGAGTTTCTAAAGTTCAGTTCAAATGATTATAGTTGAAAATGCGATGTTCCACTCGAAGATACAAACTTGAAAGGAAGTCGGAAAAGATGTGACAAGAGACAGCTCCGACACACTCTCTCGCGTACAGTAATTTTCTATGGATGGAAATTCTTCCGTTATTTTCGTTCGTGTGGTTCTTGTCCTTTAAGTTAAATTAAACTTTTTTATACTAACAACATGAAGGGAAATCAGGAACTGACAGACTTGCATGGAAATTAGACGAACAAGATAACGGATATAAATATTTTCTGTAAATAATTTCTTTCTCAATACTAAAACTTAAATTTTCGAAGTCAATATATGTATTTCAATTATAGGAGAAAGAAATTTACTTTCTGGAGAAACTTCAGAACATAATTAATGGTGTGTAAAATTATACGTTAAACTTTTCCCCTTGGTAGGAAGCTATATACTGGCTGCTTAGTGTATATTTCCTTTTTAATATACACAAAACTTTTATATTTAAACTCAGAAAGTTCTAATTATAAAATAATTGCTTCTAACTATAACATAAAACTTTGAAATGGCAATAAAGGTGATAAAGCTCCTTAGAATGCTAAACGATCTTACTTATTCAACTGTATTATAATTAAAATTATGCAGAAAACTTTTAGTGGTTATATAATGTGCAGAGTTTGGATACGAGGGTGGATGCGAAATAATTTTAATAATTTTGTTAAGCTGGAGAACTAAAATAATATAATCATATATACTAAAATATATTGAGCTGTAAATTTCAATAATGCATTATAAGTGTAAACCATTTGTCAATTATATTTTATTATTGTGTCTCTTACTATACACATAAAAATTGCCAGAGAAGTAGTTGTTTTAATAAGTGATTTGTTTTGTAGTCCTAGTTTGACTCATTGTAAATTTACGAATTTTTTACGTATTTTGAAATTCTTAGTTAATTTTCTAAGACCAAAAGGACTTTAATACATTTTATTATAAAATTATGCCTTAAGTGGGCATTTTCAATAATCCTTAACGTAATTATTTGTGTAGAATTCACTAATACACTCCGGTATAAATAAATTTGGACCATCAGTCGATAAGAATTCATCATAGCGTCACTTGCCCTATATGCCAGAGTAAATTCTTAACTTTTCATTACATGTATTTACGTTATTGTTTTTATTTGTATTTAAAATCGATTTTATATTAAAGCTGTACTGAAGAGTAGCCGCGTAAATAAAAAAATACCTGTACGCGCTAAGTAACCAATGTTATTTATCATCGTTGTGCTTATACCTAGTGCGCAATGTTTTAATAAACAATAACTTCTCGAATAAATAATCTAACTAATAATAAACTAATTTCGAATAAGAAAAGTGCCCTATTTTAAATTGAATATAATGTTGAAACATTGTTTGTGCGTTTATCGACTTTTAAATGTGTCATTGAAATTGTCATATAATGGAAATTTGCAGACACGTTGGCAATTTGCAGACACGTGTTTTGTTATATCATAAGATTATTTCAGAAATTATGTACGGCCGTTCAAGTAAAAGTCTCTTGAAATTTCAATTATAAATTAAATAAATATTAATTCAGCGTTGCAATATTGTTTGAAATTAGTGCACTGTCCTCTTATATTTATACAATAAAATAAAAAAGCAATTACATTTACATAAGAAAAAACCGATAATAGTTAACAAATCTAATTTAGCGGGGCGTTTAGTCAACAATAAAATATAATCAAAAAATAAATTAAAACATTCAGGTATTTACAAGATAGATTGTGACGGATACTATATAGGTCAAACTAATTATTATCGATGTTTTATTTTGAATTCATGTAAACTAAATTTAACTACATAATATACATATTTCTAATGTTCTGTAATTTCCAATTAACTAATATTCAACAGAAAAAGTGTTGAAATATTTAAGCTAGATTTTTCATAATTTTTAATACATTTCCAATTTACCAAGTTGTTAATAGTGATCTCAGAAGATCGATTATGTTGACCGATAATATCTTGATTTTTACGAAATATAACTTCACACAGATTCGCCATTATCATACTAGATTTTTATTATTTTAATGCAATTTTTGAGCGAAATCCAATTGATTGTAATAATTCCCAAATCTTCTAATACTGATATGTCAAAAAACTAAATGTTAGAATTGCCATTTTGTGCCGATTTAAAATAATCTGCAGATAATTGCAATAACAGAAATATGAATACCACTAATAAATGAATATCCACATAAATTGAAAAACTACAACATAGAATTGAACTCAGGAGATAAAAGAGCAGGAATAACAATATTTATTTATGCAACAAGATACATTGTATAAAATACTAGCCAATACAACAATAAATGACATTCAAATTATATAAATATAATAAGACCACAATAACATTAATATACAAACCAGCTTAACCGTAAATAAATTTAAAATGGTATTGAAACATATAAACATACTAAACAGTAGAATACTTCATATTATAATAGGAGACAAAAATATCAACCTATTAGAAAACAATAACTTAACAACGGAATAAAGAATATATTCATAGAAAGCAATTACACAATTGTAAACAAAATAACAAAAAAGCATAAACCAGGGTAAATGTGGTAAAATAGAGAAATAGAAAAATGGAAAACAATATACCAATTTTATAAAGTAAATACAATAGACTATATAGAGATAACAAATGAAATAAAAAATATAGATACAAAAATAGTAAATAATCCACAAACTGCAACATATAACAATAGACCAACCAAAAAACATTAGAATTAAAAAGGCAAACAAAACAAAGAAATAATCTGTAAAAACCATATACGAAATCCTACAAATAAGATAATAAAGGAAGAATACTACATACAAAAAACAAGATTAATAACACAAACTAAATCATAATACTACAAAATTCTACTACAAATTATACAAACAATCCACATAAATTATGGAAAATTATAAATAAAGAAACAAACAGAAAGGAAAATTACATTAAATCAATATGCACAGAAAAAGCAAGAATAACAAAAAGACAAATAGACGAAATAATTAAAGTCCTTTACGTTCTAGAAAATTAACTAATAATTAGAAAAAGCACAAAAACATTTCGTAAATCTACAACAATGAGTCTTGCTACAAAACAAATCACTTATTGAAACAACTACTTGTCTGGCTAATACCTTGACAGAAATTGAATAGTACAAAAGCTATTTGCGTGTTACACATAGCAAGGCTATCAAAGGAACACTAGTTTGAACGTATAATTTCTGTTAAATAAGCTAAAAGTAAATAATAAAAATAAATAAAATTTACGTTGAACAGCCTATGAGTGAATATAGTATAACTAAGAACAAGAAAGTTAAAAATAACAATGAAACGAAAACCCAAACAAATAATATAAACAATGTATAATACATATTTATATAATATAAGAAGCTTAAAAAACGAACTACACGAGCTTGATGAAATCCCTACATTACACAAGAACCCAACCATCATTGCCATAACTGAAACATGGCTAAGCCCAGAAGATTAACATTTATATTCCCTGGCAAATTATAATGCAGAATAAAACTCGTGACAAACATGAGGTGGTGGCCTAGCTGTATTTTTTGGTAAAAGAACAGTATATAAAATTATAACAAACAAGACAATAAATAATGTACAAATATTAACAATACAAATCGATTTAGATAACACTAATTAACACTCATGTACAAACCACCACACATAAATACAGAAATTTTGACAAACTTATTAAGAACCCAAATTTTATATAAACACAGAAGACACATAATAATAGGAGACAAAAACATAAATTTGCTTGAGAAAAACAACATATTGAAAAACTACAAAAACACACTCTCCGAGCACAGTTACAAAATAAACAAAGATAATTATACCCGATTTAATGCAAATTCCATTCTGGATCACGTTATCACTAATCAGCAAGAAATAATTACAAATATACAAAGAATAGAAGCAAGCACATCTGATCATACGGTATTAGTAATACATGTACAAAAAATAGAACAAAAAGCAAAATATGAATATTTTACAATTACAAAAATAGATCACGATCAGATTAATAAAGACATAGAAAATATAGATAACAAAACAATCGACAGCCTAGAAGCACTTTCAAAAATACTACTAAATAATAAAAACCACAACACCAAATTAAAAAGAATCAAAAGATCAAGAAAAAATCCTTGGATAAATGAAGAAGTAATTAAATATATAGACGCGAGAAATAAACTATAAAAGAAGTACCATTTGCAACCAGTCAATTCCATTATAAAAGAAAACTACAATAAACAAAAAAAATTAACAAACGAAAAAATTAAACAAGCCAAAACAATATATTATACAAAACTGTTTAACAAAAATACAATTGAACCCCAAAAGATATGGAACCAAATAAACAAGCAAATAAAAAAACACTAAGACACAAAAACAGAACATACAAGAAATTATTAAAGAAGATGGAACAACAACTAAACAATATGAAGAAATAGCAAATCAAATAAATACATGCTTTGCTCAAATAGGCCAAAAACTAGCAGAAAAACAAATAAAAGAATTTCCCAAATTAACAAATGAAACAACGATCACAAATATAGACGAAACAATAGAAAACATTACAACATTAAATCCAACGACTGAAAATGAAATCAAAACATTTATAAGAAATCTCAAAAATAACACAGCTTCCGGATTTGACAGTCACAAACAAAATGTTAGAAGAAAATAGTATCAAATTGACACTCATATTAACAAACATTATAAATCAAATATTGAAAATTGGAACATACCCAAATTACATAAAAACTTCAATCATAAAACCAATATATAAAAACGGAGATAGTACCAAACTAGAAAACTATAGACCCATAACGCTTTTATCAACCCTAAATAAAATCTTGGAGAAAGTAATATACAACAGAGTAATATTTTTTTAAATAAAGAAAACTTATAACTTTTTTATACCACTTTTTATTTCACTTTTTGCGATTAGTTTCGATTACACGGTAATCATTATCAAACAAGTTGTGACATATACAGAAAAACAAATAAAAGAATTTCCCAAATTAACAAATGAAACAACGATCACAAATATAGACGAAACAATAGAAAACATTACAACATTTAATCCAACGACTGAAAATGAAATCAAAACATTTATAAGAAATCTCAAAAATAACACAGCTTCCGGATTTGACAGTCACAAACAAAATGTTAGAAGAAAATAGTATCAAATTGACACTCATATTAACAAACATTATAAATCAAATATTGAAAATTGGAACATACCCAAATTACATAAAAACTTCAATCATAAAACCAATATATAAAAACGGAGATGGTACCAAACTAGAAAACTATAGACCCATAACGCTTTTATCAACCCTAAATAAAATCTTGGAGAAAGTAATATACAACAGAGTAATATTTTTTTAAAATAAAGAAAACTTATAACTTTTTTATACCACTTTTTATTTCACTTTTTGCGATTAGTTTCGATTACACGGTAATCATTATCAAACAAGTTGTGACATGTTTGATAATGATTACCGTGTAATCGAAACTAGTCGCAAAAAGTGAAATAAAAAGTGGTATAAAAAAGTTATAAGTTTTCTTTATTTTAAAATAATTGAAAATGTACTACGAAGTTAACGCCGAGAAGATTCAAGAATTAACAGAGTAATAGATCACCTAAACAAATACAACATCATCAATGAACAGCAATATGCATTTCAAAAACTAACAGGCACAACATTAGCTACTCACGAATTTACTAATGACATCAAGGAGAAATTAGACAAAAAAGAACAGACTATAGCCATTTTTGTCGATATGGAAAAAGCATTTGATACCATCCCGAAAGAAAAGCTTATAAAAAAATGAAGCAATAGAGATAAAAGACAAAGCACTAAACATACTGAAAACCTACATACTAGGAAGACCACAAATTACACGAATTAACAACACAAACAGTACGACCATATAAGCAGAATACGGAATCCCCCAGGGAGGTATCCTACCACCGATTTTGTACATACTATACACAAACGATATATTTCAAATAAATCTAACAAGCAAATTATACATTTACGTCGATGATACCTGCATTTTATGTTTAGCGAAAAACTCACAACAACTCCAAGATCAATTAAATACAGACATGAAGAAATTAGAAACATGGTACACAAAAAATACTCTCACAATAAACGAACACCATTTATATATGCCGACGATATATGCATGATATATACAGGAGAAAATCAAGAAGTCAGTTGACAGTTAAAATAAAATAATTAGAATAAACAATAACCTAAGGTGGGACGGACATATAAACAAACTGATAAATAAGAACTCGACCACCATAGCAGCTCTGTGGAAAATCAGAAAATACATTCCAGAAAAGAGAACAAAATCAGTTTACAACGCATTATTTACACGCAACATAAATTATTTATCTGCTACATGGGGAAACACTACCAAGCAAAGGCAACCAAATAAAATATTAAAAATACTATATATACTTGACAAAAAGACAAACACTAAATATCTATACGAACACACACAAGAACTGGATGTAGAAAAAATAATAGTATATAACAGCATATAAAATACAACACAACTTAATTAAAATACGAATTAACAAAGAAACAAAGAAAACAAACAAACAATCCAAAAATAGACGAAAATCAGACCACAGAATTAATAAATATAACACCAGAAAATACACGCAACAACTGACAACAGACATAATACACACATACAATAACTAATCCACACATATAAAAACACTGAAATTATTTCGGTTTAAACTCAAAATAAAAAACAATTTGATAAACAACAAAATCAAATAAGGAAACTAATCCAAGAAACACAACTAGGTATCCTTGAATACATATAGCCCGCGATCGGGTTTGGACCCATAAATCACGGGGCGAGGACCGAAGGATGGAAACCATAGGCCACTGCAGAGAAGATTTGTAATATTATTTATTTATATAAATTAATTATAAGTTAACTCAGTAACTGTCAAAATAAAACACGTTTAAAAAAACACAAATACACACACACACTTTAATGAAAAAAACGACTCCAACCTAGAATTAATTTATTGGCATCCTTTACAACCTATATACATATATACATCAAATAAACCATTTTACTGTAATTCTCTTCCTCTCATCTCAGTCTCCTTTTCTTCGGATTTCTTTTTCCCAACCCACCCTTATCACAATTTCTACGCCTGCCCCATCCTCTCTCATCCATTCCCCTATCCTTTTTATTCCCCCTATCCATTCATCACGCACCTCCTTGCATTCTTGCCCTAGATGGCTCCATGTGTCCCTTTCATTCTCGCACAATGCACACCTACCATACCGTTCCCCCATCCATACCTTCCTTCCTCTTTCGTCCGATCCACATCTAGCTCTTGCCAGAGTCACTTTCTTGGACCTTGTCCACTCTGCCTTCAAAAGATACTCTGGCACCCTTCCATACACTTGCCATCTTCTATACATTGGGTTGTACCCACTCCTTAAAATACTCTCTTGCCGTTCTTGCACTTCCACTTAAATCCATTTTTCTCTCATCCAAGCAGATACATTCACTCCCTGCTCCAGCCAATCGTTCACTACAGTTTCCACCATGCCCGCTCCCTCATACATTTTTTTTTCTTTCCAACCTCCATTTACATTCTCCTACCCCCACACAAGTTTTCCATACCTCTTTCACTAATCTCTCACTATTCCACGTACTCACATTCATCTCATACCTAGACACTCTTTCCATTGCCTCTACGTGCATACTATACCGATTTGATTCCTGAAGCAGAATATACCTAGGAGTTGATCTCTCCACTCCTAGAAGCTGCTTCAGGAACGTCGTCTGCTCTCTCTCGATGCAATCATACTCTTTCATTCCCCACGTTTCCACACCATACATCAATATTGGTTTCACGCACGCATCCCACAGTTTACACGTCATCAGGAAGTTTCCCTCTACCAGCTTTCCCACTTCTCTTTTGCGATGCACCATGCCTTCCTTGCTTTATGTTGCAAGTATTTGACGTGCTCCCTGTATCCCCCACCACTCGTAAACACAAACCCCAGATATTTAAATTCTTTTACTCTCTCAATCACTTCTCCTTTCTATTTCAATTCCTCCACTCTCCCTTCTCTTCCTCTATTCCTAAACTTCATCCATTTTGTTTTCTTTACATTCACGCATAGACCCCTTTTATCCATATACCTCTCAACTCTTCCTAACATATCTTTCATCTCTCCCAAGTCTCTAGCCAGTAGCACTATATCATCCGCGTAGGCCAACATCCATACTTTCATTCTTCCAATCACTACTCCGCCCGCCTGCCCTTTTCTCAGCACCTCCTCAAGCTCACTCATATATATATTAAATAACAAAGGGCTGAGCGGGCATCCTTGACTTACATCCTTCCACATCCTAACCTTGTCTCCCCCACTTTCGCTCTCATCCATGTCTCTCCATACACCCTTCTCACCCATTCCACCGTCACCGTACTCACACCTCTCCTCTTCAGACATTCCATCAATTTCTCCCTAGGCACAGAATCATACGCCGCTTTCAAGTCTACAAATACCGCATATACACTCTTTTTTTCCTCTAACATCCTCTCAACCACCCTTGCAAGCGTAAAGATTTTATCTCGCGTTCCCCTGCCCTTTCTAAATCCGCCTTGCGTTTCCGGCAATATTTCTTTTTCCTCCACCTCTTCTTCTAGCCGGTTCTTTACCACCGTCATGGCAATCTTGTACCCGGTACACATGATTGAAATTCCTCTGTAGTTTATAATCTCTTTTTTGTTGCCCCCCTTGTGTACCGGGCACATTACGCCTACTCGCCAAGACTCCGGCAGTTCTGACTCGCCTCTCCACATTCTGTTCAACAGAACTCCGAACTGCCTCTTCCCTTCTTCTCCCACTATCTTCCACATTTCGGCCTTCAGTCCATCCAGTCCCGCAGCCCTGCCTCTTTTAATTTCCTCGAAAGCCCTTTCTACTTCTCCCTCTGTAAACACATCCACTTCCTCTATGTGTTGATATTCTTCCACCCCTGCCGGCTCCCCACACATACTCTCACAGTGTCCCACCCACTCTGCTAATGAGATCTCCTGCTTTATTGTTTCGCCTCCTCTCCTTAATATCGACCACAATTCCTTTTCATTGCGGCACCTCCTCATCTCTGTTCCTATTTGTTTGATTGATTGTAGCTTCTTCTCCTCACACATCTTACTATACCTTATTATCTTCTGCACTACCAATCTTTCTTCACCCCCTCCCACTCTCCAGTCTCTGACTGCTTGATGTGATGACCTCTACTTCCTCTTTTCACTCTGTACCCAATATTAATATTAAATATTGTGTATTATTTATGACTGTCTTTTGGATAAACTGTTTGCTTATTAAAAAAATTAATTTACGTTGATTAAATTGAAAATAAAATATGTCTTTGTGTTTTCTAGTAGGTATATAAACAATTGTAATTTGTAATTTAGCTACATATTTGGACAATGATTACCATATAGTCGAAACTAGTCACTGCAAATAAAGTTTAAAGTGGTATAAAAAAAGTAAATGTGTCTTCTTTATTCTTAATATCGAAATATACCACGAAGTAAATGCCTTAGCAAAGAAATACAAAATTAAATTTATAAATTATTTTAAAAAAATTGAAGTAATTTCGGTAGTTGTAAAAAATCAACTAATAATTTTAAAAATACGAAACATTTCTTAAATCTACAATTTTATTAACATATCAAAATAAATCACTTATTAAAAGAAGGACTTCCCTGGCTAATAACACGATACATATATCGAAGTATACAAAAATGATTCGCGTGTTACAAATGGCATACAAATTTGAATATATATATATATATTGAATTAAGAAGAATTTAAGATTACGTTGAACATTTTTCAGAAGAAAAATAATTGCATTAACGGTGATTGTTGTTAGTTCTTTTAAACTTCATGATACATGTACTATGTTTTAGATATTTGTTACAAATAATAATAAATTTATATATAAATTAATATCACTTCAATATTATATTCAAAACATTTTAATTAAGAGCATATAATAAATAAATTCCTGGAATATGCGATTTTTCATCGTAAGCTAACAAAACTAATTAATGGAATATTCCCTCTGAAACATATTGGTTCAAAGCCATCGATCATTCTTAAACAAAAAAATTGCAAATGAAAAATCGATGTCCGGTCAGTTAACAGTTCCGCTTGAAAACGGGTCGCCGATAATGCGTCTCTGTGGTCCACCCTAAAAATCTATTATCTTGCACTGGAACTCGCCCGGATAAAAACGTCAATATGAATGAACATTGTGCACGACTAACGACTAACGGGCGAGCAGAGCCAGTTGCGTCAATTTTTATTATAAAAGTTATGATTGGTGTGCAATACGAGAGTACGGGTGAACGCATTCTTTTTACTGCTTTACTGACCTTTCTAAACCTATTGATTTATAGGTTTAATTAGTCGGCAGAATTCAGTTTAACTTTTTAAATGCTTAGTAGCTGTGATTACTCACCATATTGTGTACATTGTTTCCAATAGACATACATTCTGCTGACAACCATTAATGTTTTTGTAAAAGTTTATTTTATTTATTAATACATAAATATGAAACAAAATACTGTTACTTTATAACTTTAGTAAAAATTGATGATTTCTAGTAGATGTATTAGATATATTTTTTGGTTATTTATTGCCTGGATGCAGATTTTAATTCCTGAAAAGTTCATTTTAAAATGAATATTGTTTATTAATTTCCTTACGAGATATTATAAATAATTTTCATCATAAAAACATAAAAAAATAATTGAAATCATTCTCTATATATACTGCTAGCCGCCACAAGTAAAAGAACACCAAAAATTCGTGGCTCAATTTTTATGAAAACTTCAGATAACACGTAAATAATCCACATTAAGAAATGATAAAATGTTTTCATTTGTATTTACAATCAATGTTATAAGAAAGCTGTACTGAAGAGATCGAAAGATCGATACACGTGTCTGTAGATGATTATAAACTTAAATGCTAGATTATTTTAATTGCTTTCGCTAGTTGAATTTAAAGAAATCAGTCTAAATTCAATTTTTGTTCATAACTTTTCATGTTAAATTCACTTTCAAATAGTCTAAAGTATATTTAATCAATTTTTACTTTATTTAGCAGAAATAATTTCATTCAAATTAGTGTTGCTTTGATAGTTGTAACTTGCAAATTAATTTTGTATCATGTAATATACGTCAAGGTATTAGCCAGAGAAGTAGTTGTTACAAAAAGTAATTTGTTTTGTAGTCTTCGTATTTTTAAATTATTAAGTAATTTTCTACAACAAACTAAAGGAGTTTAATTAGATTAGATTAGATGTTATATGGATGGCACCAGCGCCTGTTCCACCAGAACCTTTTCAAATCTATTGTGGATCCCTGTATATCTCAGATGACCAGCTCTAGCTTTGCCTCTTTGATTAGTCCTATTAGCCCTGCCAGAGGGGCTTGGCTATAGTAGTAGTAGCATAGGATGTGGAATGAGTCCTCTTCTTCCTCTAAGTAGAATTCGCATAGTGCTTCTTCCACCGGGCCTATTTTGCTCATATGTTTGTTGAGCTTGCAGTGTCCTGTGATTAGACCTACTATTGTTACTACCTACCATTTTTGTGCCTTGGTTCAGAAGTTTGGTCGTTAATTTTGGAGATTCCGCACGAAAGTTCCGGCCCAATTACTGCTTTTGACGAGCCAAGTTCATTAAGGGCACGTATACACTCCCACACTATTATTATTGCACAAAAACTGATAAATTCCAAATTTAATATACTATGCTATGTATATGTATAATTAATTAATTAATTAATTAAGAGTCCATATGCTTTGTTCATTTGCAAAAACATAATTATTGTGCCCTTTTCTTACCATCGTTTCTGTTGCTAACCTATGATTCTGTTTCATACAAGTTGTAATAAAAGGAATGGCATCGAAAATTGCTAACGGTTTCCCCAATAAATTTATTGTCATTAGATTGGATGTATGTTCTACAGTAAGGCTGGTTCTTAATTTTGATGCAATTAAATTCATAAGGCTAAAACCTCTCTCAGTTTTGAACTGCTAATAGCAATTATACTTGCAATTTTTTTAATCCTTAAAATTGAATAAGGTAATTGAACATATTTCGCGTCTTCAAAGTGACGAAAATCATTAACATCTACTTCAAAATTTCACATAATTTTCTAACAATTTCTTCACCTTCTAGCCATGGTGACATAATTTTATCTAATTACCCGGTAGAAGGATCCAAAGTCTCAAAGAGCTGCATACATTTTTCATAGTTATCAGTGTCATTGTTCTCATTCTTATCCTCATCCATATTTATATGATAGCCCATAAATGTCTTGCTTTCATATTCTTTGCTATACTATCTAAAAATTGCTCTCTGGGAAGAGTTACAAATTTATTATTGTAATCAAATGGTATGCATTTGAACTCATTTGATGAAATTAAATTTTGAACTTTTTTTCGTAGACACCAAAATTATCTTCCTTGTGTAGTTCTATAGCTCTTATTGAACGTTTAATTAATTGATCAGCTTTAGATATGGTAATTTTTCTTGATTGTAGCGCATTGAATATTGACAATTCTTCCAAGATATCTATCAATAAAGCTAAATATTCAATAAAATGTGTATTAGCTAATCTTTTAGCCATTCCTGAATTTGATTTGGACTGGATAAAATGTTTATACAACGTTAGGTATGCTCGCCACACAGCAGTAGCTGTTCGTAAGTTATAGGATACATAACGAGGTCCAAAAACGCGACCAATTTTTAGTATTTCTAGATTCAAATCACTAGAAATAGTTGGTTGATAGATAAGGCGTTGAGATGTTGAAAATCCATATTCATTTGTATATTAAAGTTGTAAATAACTAAGATTTTCAAAATGTGTGTTTATTTTCACTACAATTGTTTCGCAAATTTATTGCTTCTTCAGGTGAATGAAAGTTTTCAATAAAATTAGAAAAAACTTAGAACTATATATATACATTAACACTATTGGCACTATGGAGGGGTAAATATTTTAAGTAGTGGGGAGTTTGACAGTTCAATTTGTTCGTTTAGCAGGAGGCCCGTTTTTTCGAATCTGTTGATTTCCAGGTTTTCGAGTAGATTTAATTTTCTACCTTTCTTCTCTGTGTGGAGAATCTGGAAATCCTGGTTGAAGGTGTGGTTTTCGGATAGTAGATGATTTGCATATGTTGAGGTGTTTTTTTTTTTCTTTTCCCATGCACTTTTGTTTTCTGCAATCCCTTCGTCAAAGGCTCGTCCTGTTTGTCCAATATATTTTTTAGGGCAGTCAAGGCATGTTAGCATGTACACTCCACAACTATTGAGTTTGTTCATTTTGTCTTTGTTATTTTTAATTATTTTGCCAAGGCTATTGTTTGTTTTGAATGCTATTTTAATATCTAATTTTTTCATTTCATTACTTATTTTATTAGTTAAATGTCCATTAAAAGTTAAGGAAGTATAGTTATTATTATTTTTTGGACAATAGTTTGAGGGACTAATTAGGTTTTTTATAATTTGGTTTTCTTTATTTTTAACTAGTTTTTCAATAGTTGGTTTTTGGAATCCATTATTTTGAGCAATTGTATAAATAATGTTTAACTCTTTATTAAAATTAGTGCTGTCCATCTTTATTGAAAATAGTCTATGAATCATTGATCTGTATGCTGCTAATTTATGTTGTAAGGGGTGAAATGATTTATTGTTTATTGTACAGTCAGTGTGTGTCGGTTTATGGTAAATAGAAAAGCTGTGTTTAATCATCTCGTTTCGGATTGTTAGATCAAGAAAGTTTATTGATTTATCCACTTCTATTTCGACTGTAAATTTTATATTTTTTAGATTTTATTAAGGTCGTTTAAAAATGTATCTAGCAATCGGTCAGTCCCTTTGAATAACACCAGTACGTCATCTACATACCTCCACCAGTAAATACAATTATGAAATTGGCTTAGTTTGCATATTTTTCCTTCGAGGTGGTCCATGAATATTTCAGCCAATAAAGGGCTTAGGGGGTTTCCCATAGCTAGGCCATTTGGTTGTAAAAATATTGTGTTGTTAAATTGTAAATAGTTTTGTGAAATGCAAATATCTAAAAGTTCTTCAATTTCATTTATTATTACGGGATTAATATGTTTGCCTTTTAATTTATTTATTATAATCTGTTTGACTTCTCAAGGTGGCACGTTCGTAAATAAGTTTGTAACGTCGAATGAGATAAATTTTGCGTTGTGTGGAATTTCCGTGTTTTTAATGTTATTCACTAGTTCAATGCTATTTTTAATTGAATGTTTTGGATTAAAATTCAGGTGTTGTATTAATATGGAGTTAAGTTTTTTGGCAATGAATTCACATGGTGCATTTATGTATGAGACTACGGGTCTTATAGGATTGTTCGGTTTGTAAAGTTTTAATAAAATCCATAAAAATATAAAATTTACAGTCGAAATATATCAAAGGGGGAAAATTAAGGTGTTGGCTTCTGGGAGACAATCACCCCGATTTCGAGAAAAATAAAAATAAGTTATTGGCCTAGTTCTCAAAATCGGATCACCCTCGATTACCTGGTAGCTCAGGGCAGAGGTACCACACAGTCACTTCTTAAATTGAATGTAAACAAATAGAAAACAATAACTCACCCTATAACATCTGGTCTGGTCAGGAACAGCTTGATTCGGTAACTACTCACTGTATATATATATATTTCTTATTGTGGAAAAATTGAATTGCACGGTTGATTAAATGAGAACACAATGTTCGGAAAACATTAACAATAGTTTAATTTAAAAAAAACAAAGTAATATCAACTAAATAGACTACAATAAAATATATATATACAAAATGAAACTAATACCTTACGCGTATAATTAAAACTAAACAATATAAAATCACGTAAAGACAAGATCGTTTCACGGAGGTTAAACGTGGACCGCACAATAACAAAACTCTCAAACTCTGAATAATAAAAAAAACAACTGTCTAACCGTCTGAATAAAAAAAAAACAACTGTCTAACCGTCTGAATAAAAAAAAAAAACAACTGTCCCTTCAACCCTGTGATCCGTCAGTTTTGTTAACCACCTTCTCCCTACTCACGATCATCCCTTCCTGGGTGATGTGCGAGATGGAGGTGGTTAAGAATCCACTAACTGATTGGTCCAGCGGTTAGGGGTGACCTGCGCAAGTATGTTGCGCGTCATCATTTTTGTCTTCCCTGGCGCAAGGGGACGATGAAACCGGCAACCCAAATTACTAATGATAATTCTTAATAATTATAGTTTGTAAGAATTAAAGTAATGCTATTCATTGTCACTAATACTGGTATTCCTCTACAGTATAACTCTGCATGTCATATCGTTTGTTATCCTAATACTAACTTGTTTGGTTAATTATAAACTATAATATTTACAAATCGGCAGAATAAGAGTAGACGTTAATAATATTTACAATATTCTACACAGCAAATATGGATGCGCGATTGACTTAATCGAATTCAATTCGCGATAAAAAAGAACATGATGTGAATATTCAGTTATTTCCCTTAATCCGAATTCCAAGCAGCCGCGCAGTAAAAGACGCCTCTCCATTGTACCGGAGGGCGGTACCCAACTGTGAGCATTTCGCGACCAAATCTGTTGCGCCTTTGTTCTGATCACGAAATGCCGTAATGTTGAAATTTTCCCGGATTAGGGCCGCTTCTTCTTAATTTGCGTTTTACAACCCAAGAAAGATTTGTGCCGCGTAAGGTAATAAATCTAAAACTATGTACCCTAAAACTAATAATAAAATAATCCTATATTTACAAATAATATTTACATAACCCGAACAATCAATAAGAAGACGAACTTATTTCATTTTATACTAAATGATTATGAAGGTCAATTAATCAACAATGAGGGAACCGTGATAAAATGAATAAATTGCACGAAATAATCAATGTGCCGGCGTTTCCGGTAAAACGCCGGTAACAATTCGGCCCCGTGAAATGAAATAAGTTAGTTTACAATACGAGTGCAAAGTACAATTAAAATATTATGAAGAAGAAATGCATACACTAATGTTCGGTTCGCATGATAGACGTCATCAAGGTGTGTCGTGTAATGCTGGTGTCTAAACTTACCCAGTGGAACTACAACATTTTGGGATTTGCTGGTGCTGGGTGGCGTCCGGAACGTCATATGGCCGCAGGTTACGCAAATTCGGGGTTATGGCTTGGCTCTGCTTCTGCGACCGTTCTAGCTGCAGTGGAAGGTCCAGGAATTGGGTCATCATTGTCTTCTTCGGTCGCGCCTTCTTCTTCCGCGAGTTCCTCGGCCTCTTCGGCAATTCCGGTGGCATCTTGGGTGGCGGTTCCGGGAAGAGCGATATCATCCTGAATCCGTGCTGATGTTATAGGTTGTTGTGGTGCTGGTCGAATGTCGTCCGCGTGTATTCTTACGTCGTGGCCATCACGATTGATAATATATACGCGCCCGGCGAAGCAATCTCGGACAGTGTACGGTCCTTGCCACTTCGGCGCGAATCCGGCAGGGTTTTTCGAGTCGCTTATCGGATGGTTTCGAATGACAACCTCCTGTCCCACGGTGAATTGTGGCTGTTCATCTGGTTGATCGTATCGATGTATATATCGTAGGTTGCTGTTTCGTATGTCCTCCCATCGTCTCTCTCTTTCGTCGGCCTGGATTGGAGGTTGGGTGAGTGGGATCTGTCGTTCTGCTGGACGAGGTAAGTTATAGCCTAACAAGACGGCGGCAGGAGTAAACCCTGTTGCAGCGTTTGTTCTTGACCGGAGCTCGTACAGGATTTCAGGAATGTAGCGTGCCCACTTATTTCCTGGTTGACCTTGCATACGAATCCTCAGACATTTCTTCAACTCCTGGTTTCTTCGTTCTGTAGGATTTGCTTGTGGATGATATGCTGGAGTGTGGTAGGCTTCTACTCCCCAGCTTTGCAGTTGATCTCTCCACCATTTTGAAATAAATTGCGGTCCGTTGTCGCTGATTATATTTCTTGGGTAACCGAACCTATGGAACACTTGTTCTTCTAGTAACTTTAATATGTTACCGGAACGTGCTTGGCCAATTGTAAAGGCCTCAACCCATTTCGTAAAAAGGTCGGTTACCACTAATATAAATCTTTTCTTTGCGGTGCTAGCTGGGTATGGTCCCATTAAGTCGACGGCAATGGTATCGAATGGTGCGATGGGTATGCGTGCTCTCATTGGTGCACGTTTCTGAGTCTTTCCACGCTTCGTGGCAATGCATATGAGGCAATTCTTTACGTAGTTTCGAATATCCGTAGGTTGGGTGGGCCAATAAAAGCGATTGCGAATACTACGTAAGGTTTCGTCACGTCCCGGGTGAATAGCCTCATCGTGCATCGCGTGTAAGACTCGAGGAATTGCCAAGGCAGGAACGTAAATAGCTCGATCGCGGCCATTAATCGGTCGGTGGAAAAGGTGTCCATCGATTACTTCCATTGTCTCGCTCTATTTAGCAAATTCCGGGTGGTCTGGGTCAGCCAGAAGTTATAATTTCCGCTGAATTTCCTCGTCTGATGCCTGCGCTTCCAGCACAACATGAACTATTGGCTGTTCTATTAAATTTAGTTGAGGTGGTAATGCACATTCTAATTCCGGTAATGGATCCACAGGTAAATTCTCTGGATCACGGCTAAGAATATCAGCTAGTTCATTTTCCTTTCCTGCGCAATGAATAATTTCGAAATCGAAACTTTGTAACTGTAAAGCCCACTTCGTAAGTTTTGACTTGATATCTTTAAATTTCGAAAGCCATGTTAGCGCCTTGCTATCAGTCATTACACTAAAACGCTGTTCTTCGAGGAGTGGCCTATATTTCTGCAGTGCAAACACCAGGGCAAGGCATTCCTGTTCGTTAATGTGATAGCGCGTCTCGGCATCGTTTAGCTTACGCGAATCGAAAGAAATAATTCTTTTTTCGCCGGTGGGAGTTGTCTGGAATAATACTGCGGAAATTCCTATCATCGACGCGTCGGTTTGTACCGTGTATGGTAACTCTGGTAATGGCCGATGAAGTTTGAGTGGTTTTTGAACACATTTGCGCAGCGTCTCCATTGCTGCTGTTGCAGAGGGCGTCCACTTGAACGGGCGTGTTGTGGCAAGTAGATCGTTTAATGGAGCGGTGATATCTGCATAATTGCTAATGTATTGTCTGATCCAATTGCAAAGACCCAGATATTTCCTCAATTGACGACGTGTTTTTGGAGTAGAGTGGTTTTTAATTTGAATTAGGTGTTTCTGCAGCGGTCGAGTTAGATCGGTGTCGACGATGTGGCCTAAATATTCCAGTGAACTTTTCCCAAACGAACACTTATCTTCGCTTAAACGAAGGTCAAACTGGTCCAGTCTTTCAAACACAAGTGCGAGGTGTCTGATGTGATCTTCTTGTAATGATCCAAGGGGGGGCATACCTAAATTATTTTTTTGAATTATATAAATGACCAGAAACTTATCTAAATCAGAATAAAATAGGTACAACGGATTATAATAAACTAAATTTCATTATCCGCGTAAAGGGAAAAAATTATATAAATATGTAGACTAGACACGCGGAATTGAGGCGCCGGTGATCGGCAGAAATGAAGATAAGGGGTAAGTTGCGGGACGCTTCGAGAGGGACACGTGCACACTTGAGGTGCAGGCGTAGGAACCGATAACATAAACACTTAATTTTAATATTAGCGAAGTGACGAAAACAAGGAATGTGAAATCGTGGGAAGGGTGTGCAATAAAGGCGTATAAAAGGGTTGGGAGGATTACGAACGGGGTCAGTCTACGATCACAATTCCGATCGTTGATACTGACAATAACAATCGACCACTGACATTGTTGCAACAAATTACATCGGTAACGATGTTCGACAAATTATTATTCCCTGAACTGACTAAAACAAATTTTCTTTAAACTAAAAAGTACTTCTCGACTGACGTCACTCACATCAAATTATTTCGACAAATTATCCTAAAATAAACTTCATCTAATAAAATGTAGAACGTTCGTGGCAATCCGGTCCTTTTTAAGGCACACGGCCCGTAGCGAATGGACACATTGTTGTAATTGTCATCGATTACGATGATTGACGAATTAATGTTTCATACACCAAATAAAAAAACTTCATCTAATAAAATGTAGAACGTTCGTGGCAATCCGGTCCTTTTTAAGGCACACGGCCCGTAGCGAATGGACACATTGTTGTAAATTTCATCGATTACGATGATTGACGAATTACTATTTCATACACCAAATAAATAAACTTCATCTAGTAAAATGTAGAACGTTCGTGGCAATCCGGTCCTTTTTAAGGCACACGGCCCGTAGCGAATGGACACATTGTTGTAATTGTCATCGATTACGATGATTGACGAATTAATGTTTCATACACCAAATAAAAAAACTTCATCTAATAAAATGTAGAACGTTCGTGGCAATCCGGTCCTTTTTAAGGCACACGGCCCGTAGCGAATGGACACATTGTTGTAATTGTCATCGATTACGATGATTGACGAATTAATGTTTCATACACCAAATAAAAAAACTTCATCTAGTAAAATGTAGAACGTTCGTGGCAATCCGGTCCTTTTTAAGGCACACGGCCCGTAGCGAATGGACACATTGTTGTAATTGTCATCGATTACGATGATTGACGAATTAATGTTTCATACACCAAATAAATAAACTTCATCTAATAAAATGTAGAACGTTCGTGGCAATCCGGTCCTTTTTAAGGCACACGGCCCGTAGCGAATGGACACATTGTTGTAATTGTCATCGATTACGATGATTGACGAATTAATGTTTCATACACCAAATAAAAAAACTTCATCTAATAAAATGTAGAACGTTCGTGGCAATCCGGTCCTTTTTAAGGCACACGGCCCGTAGCGAATGGACACATTGTTGTAATTGTCATCGATTACGATGATTGACGAATTAATGTTTCATACACCAAATAAAAAAACTTCATCTAATAAAATGTAGAACGTTCGTGGCAATCCGGTCCTTTTTAAGGCACACGGCCCGTAGCGAATGGACACATTGTTGTAATTGTCATCGATTACGATGATTGACGAATTAATGTTTCATACACCAAATAAAAAAACTTCATCTAATAAAATGTAGAACGTTCGTGGCAATCCGGTCCTTTTTAAGGCACACGGCCCGTAGCGAATGGACACATTGTTGTAAATTTCATCGATTACGATGATTGACGAATTACTATTTCATACACCAAATAAATAAACTTCATCTAATAAAATGTAGAACGTTCGTGGCAATCCGGTCCTTTTTAAGGCACACGGCCCGTAGCGAATGGACACATTGTTGTAAATTTCATCGATTACGATGATTGACGAATTACTATTTCATACACCAAATAAATAAACTTCATCTAGTAAAATGTAGAACGTTCGTGGCAATCCGGTCCTTTTTAAGGCACACGGCCCGTAGCGAATGGACACATTGTTGTAATTTTCATCGATTACGATGATTGACGAATTAATGTTTCATACACCAAAATAAATAAATTTCATCTAATAGAATGTACAACGTTCGCGGCAATCCGGACCTTGAAGGTTTACGGCCGGACCTGAAATGCACACGGCCCGTAGCGAATGGACACATTGTAGTAATCAATTTCATCGATTCCGATGTTTGACTAATTAATTTCACACACAGATAAATAAATCTCATCTAATAGAATGTAGAACATTCGCGGCAATCCGGTCCTTTTTAAGGCACACGGCCCGTAGCGGATGGACACATTATTGTTGACAAATAAAGAGAAATATTCTCGAAGAATCACCAACGAACGAAACAAATCATTTTTTTTTGTTTTTTTTTGAGTATTAACAAATGCAAAACAATTATAAAATAAATCAACGTTTTCTGGTCACGGCATTACAATAAGCAATCAAAAGAAAATTAATTTGTAACTTGTACGTAAGATTTAATTTCATTTTGCATTAATTTTGAATAAACTCACCATTCGTTAAACTCATACCTTTGTTTTATTGTGTGTTTTCAATCACTACCTTTCCTAAGATCCCTATTACTCTCTAAACAAAACCAAAGTAAATCTTGATAATAACTGTCCTAGATAATTCAATAATCACTTCAATAAGAAAGAATAATGCATAGTAATGATGATCCATATTAACATTCGTAACGAACCTGTTAAATAATTAAGGGTTACTACAATACACAACACAACACAACGTATAAATAAAACATGAACTTCAAATTCATATAAGACCGGGGTTAGAACTATTACATTCTGGTGTCCTGGAGAAGATAATTATATCATCCAGGTACACCATTGCGAAATCGTGTATCATTCCAGCGAGGACTTCCTGGGACATCAGGCGCTGAAATGTTGCTGGAGCATTTTTGAGTCCGAAAGGCATCACACGGAATTGATAATGCCCTCCATCCGGTGTTGAAAACGCTATATTGTTTGGAGTTTTCTTCCATTGGGATTTGCCAATAACCGCTCTTTAAATCTAACGTAGAGAAGATACAAGCATTTCCGAGATCCCTTAGCGTTTCCTGAATAACGGGCATGGGGGTCGGTTCCGATATTGTTACCGCATTGAGTTTCCTGTAATCCATACAGAATCGGCTACTACCATCTTTCTTCTGTACTATGACAATAGGTGATGCGTATGGGCTTTTGCTTGGCTCGATAATTCCTTGTGCGAGGAGGTCATCTACTTGTCGGTCAATTTATTGTTTTCGCGCTGTATTTACTCGATAAGGTCGAATCCGTATTGGTTTGTTGCTGTTGAGCTGTATTTTGTGCTCTGATGTTCGTGGACGAGGAGCGAATTGATCCTTGGGTTGAAAAATACGTGCGAATCTTTCAATCAATTCCTTGAAATGCTGGGCTGCGTTTCCTGTTAAATCACACTCAAATTCTGGCACTCGGATGGTCTCCATTTTATGTTGATGTTCGGTCCAACGGATTGTCTGGCGTAAACCAGTACCGAGGTGAATGCATAATTTACTGCAATCAATCACAGCATGGTGTTTGAGGAAAAATCCCATTCCAAGAATTGCTTCGTAGCGCAGGTCGGGAAACACAAGAAAATGCTCAGAAAAATGTTCCGTGCCAAGTTGGAATTGAAGAGATGCTATTCCTGTCACATCTGCAGTTATATCCTTTCCAGCCAAATTTGCCTTCATGTTTAATTCGTGCACATATTTTCCAATTCCCGGTTGTATGTAATTATGACAGGCTCCCAAGTCGAGTAAACAAGATATCGTTCGTTCTTGTATAATTAATGGTAATAACACAAGTTTGGCGTCACTTGACGAAAAAGCGCATAACGGATAAGTGTCTTTATCACTACATATTTCACGTATGTTATTTCGCGGGCCCGTGCCATTAGAAATTGATGGGCACTGCGCACTTAATGATGATTGGCAAGCCTCCTGAATCCTACTGTAGGCTGCATTGACATTCCGGTGCTTGTGTTGTTCCATTCGGTTATCCGTTTGGTTAAAATCCGCGTTGTTTTCACTGTTCGAACTTGTACCGATATTCTGATGAAGGTGCCGGGTGCGTTTTACGGTTTTTCTGGAATTGCATCGAGTCAGTAGGGCGTTTCGTTGTCGTTGTACGGTGGCGGCAGGGGAGTGTTTAACGGTGTTTATCTCTGGTCCTGCCGCTCCTGGTCGTTTCCCGACTTCTTTGGACACGCGCTATACCAGTGATACCCGTTTTTGCAAATTCGACAGAGGGGTGGCTTGCGGGGGCGGTTCGACGTGGAGGCAGCGGGTTTCTGTGACGATATCTCTCTCGAGGACTGTTCTTTGTCATGGGGCATCCTGCTTGGGCTGATTGATTTTACTTCGGAGTGTTTATACGTTTGCCGTTGATAAAATCTTGGTGACCGTGGTCGTTTATTATAATTATGGTGATTGCGATTCTTTGAAGAATTTGTGTAATTCTCGTTCTGTTGGTTTATGATGTGTGTTATTGTGGCCTGTGTTTTCGCCTGGGATAAATCAGTATTCCTACTTTGTTCGACATTTGTACTCTTTCTTTTAGATGACAGTTTCGCAGCTTTAGCGACAAATTCTGACACGTTTGCCGGCTTGAAAATCATTGCTTGTTTCAACGAATCAGACGCTAATTCCCACATGACGGTGGTTTTCATTTCTTCGTCCCAGAAAGATAAGTGTCGGTCGAACAGGATTCGTTTTCGTAGGGCGAATATTCCTGGTGCAGTATTTCCTTGGGGCTTCATTAACGCTTCCTTGGTTTCATCTAGGGCCGCGGAGACTGGATCAATCGAATCGATGAATAACGATTTCGCTTCGTCCCAAGACACATCGTCAGAGAAGTAATCTCCATATCTCTTCTTGTCCTCGGAATGCATCCTTGCTAGGGTTCTTCTGTGTTTCGCTTCATCTCTAAGGTTGAGCCCTCTGAACTCGCTTTCCATCTGGGAGATGAATTTCCTGGGATTGCGACTATCAAACATAACCTTGTCCTCTTCTGAATAGTTGTTTGCCTCGCGAAGCAACTCAACTACCTGCTTGGGCCATATATTTGTTGCGGTGGGGTCGGAAAAAGTAGGACGAAGTTGGCGAGGTTGTGAATTTGTGCGTTGACCTGGTGCTGCATGGAGGTCAACTACGACTTGTTGCTGATTCAGCGGTGGTGTGGGCAATTGGATTTCGCTACTGGCCTCTGAGAAACGTGATGGGACGCGTTCTTCAAGCATTGTCAGCTCTTCCTGAAGAAGGTTTATCTGATCACGATTTTCTTTCGCCTCCTTAATGAATTTCTCTTCCCTCTTTATGAAATAGTCCCGCAAATCTTCAAAGTCTTTCCACGTAGGGTGCGGACGCTCTTCTTCTGCTTTGTGTTGCCGCTGAATTTCTTTCATTTCCTCGGCTAATCGCGCCATTTGGGCATCAAAAGCTCTCTTTGCTTCTTCCATCTGTTTATTAATTAGATCACATGATGATTCTAATGCCTTGGAACCTCGTGAAGACGGACGGCTACCTCGGTGGCTGTTGTCGGCGTCCACGATTGTGCCGTTGTGTGCGGCGTAATCGGATGTGGAGTTGTCAGCTACAATATTGTTATCGCCTGGGATCACCTCCATAGTCGGAGAGGTTTGTATTTGTGAGCGAAGATTGTATGTGCTCATTTTTGTACGAGATTTGCTTTTGAAAATAAGATTTACGCAACAGATTTGTTTACTATTTATAACTCGGCCCCGTCGAGCATTCAATTAGTTTTTAGATAAAATGAAGTTTAGTAATTTGTGCAATTATTTTATCAAACTAAATAAAATTATAATTTGTTAGAAAATAAAATTACTCTAGTTAATGGGTGATGTAATATAGCAAACAATCAGGTGACTGTGGGTGTATGAATTCCTGTTGTTTAATAAGAATAATTACGTGTAAGTAAACAATAAACACTTCACTTCCTGTAAGAAAATGGTAATTAACAACGCGAATTATGGATGGTTGGCCAATGTATTTATTTATTACTTCCAAAACAGTTTGAATAGTTAAAAAAAATTGGAAATTGTACGGTTAAAAGTTACTTAGAATTATGATTCAAAATTTATAAAATATGACAATGGAACTTTATAGAATGCAAACAAAAATTATTTACACCAATATATTTAAATAAGCATTAAATTTTGTATTGTTGTAGCAACAATAACCATTGAGACATTAATTTATCATATTTTACTATCGATAAATGAAAAAAAGAAATACTTATTAAGTTAGGAGAAAAATTAACAATTCAAAATTAAATTTACTTTAACAATAATCGTTCAAATTAATTGGGCAAGATAGTACAATTTCCAGAAATAGTAAGTAATAAATATACTAATTTTATTCAGGGTCGTGAGAAATTAATTTAAAAAAATGATAAATGAGTACAAACTTTTAACTCGAATTAACGTAATTACTTATGAATAAAAGGAATACAATGTTTTTAATTAAGATTAGTTGTAATTTATCCAATGAATAATTAACAAAATGAAACTAATTCAAGTTGGTTATCTTTATCAAAAGTGAGATAATCCAAAAAGGAAAAAAAAATTTCAGATTGGTGTCATTTATCACTATTATACAGACAAAAATTAAAGTTGGGCGCCATTTATCAAAGGGGGAAAATTAAGGTGTTGGCTTCTGGGAGACAATCACCCCGATTTCGAGAAAAATAAAAATAAGTTATTGGCCTAGTTCTCAAAATCGGATCACCCTCGATTACCTGGTAGCTCAGGGCAGAGATACCACACAGTCACTTCTTAAATTGAATGTAAACAAATAGAAAACAATAACTCACCCTATAACATCTGGTCTGGTCAGGAACAGCTTGATTCGGTAACTACTCACTGTATATATATATATATTTCTTATTGTGGAAAAATTGAATTGCACGGTTGATTAAATGAGAACACAATGTTCGGAAAACATTAACAATAGTTTAATTTAAAAAAAAACAAAGTAATATCAACTAAATAGACTACAATAAAATATATATATACAAAATGAAACTAATACCTTACGCGTATAATTAAAACTAAACAATATAAAATCACGTAAAGACAAGATCGTTTCACGGAGGTTAAACGTGGACCGCACAATAACAAAACTCTCAAACTCTGAATAATAAAAAAAACAACTGTCTAACCGTCTGAATAAAAAAAAAAACAACTGTCTAACCGTCTGAATAAAAAAAAAAAACAACTGTCCCTTCAACCCTGTGATCCGTCAGTTTTGTTAACCACCTTCTCCCTACTCACGATCATCCCTTCCTGGGTGATGTGCGAGATGGAGGTGGTTAAGAATCCACTAACTGATTGGTCCAGCGGTTAGGGGTGACCTGCGCAAGTATGTTGCGCGTCATCATTTTTGTCTTCCCTGGCGCAAGGGGACGATGAAACCGGCAACCCAAATTACTAATGATAATTCTTAATAATTATAGTTTGTAAGAATTAAAGTAATGCTATTCATTGTCACTAATACTGGTATTCCTCTACAGTATAACTCTGCATGTCATATCGTTTGTTATCCTAATACTAACTTGTTTGGTTAATTATAAACTATAATATTTACAAATCGGCAGAATAAGAGTAGACGTTATTAATATTTACAATATTCTACATAGCAAATATGGATGCGCGATTGACTTAATCGAATTCAATTCGCGATAAAAAAGAACATGATGTGAATATTCAGTTATTTCCCTTAATCCGAATTCCAAGCAGCCGCGCAGTAAAAGACGCCTCTCCATTGTACCGGAGGGCGGTACCCAACTGTGAGCATTTCGCGACCAAATCTGTTGCGCCTTTGTTCTGATCACGAAATGCCGTAATGTTGAAATTTTCCCGGATTAGGGCCGCTTCTTCTTAATTTGCGTTTTACAACCCAAGAAAGATTTGTGCCGCGTAAGGTAATAAATCTAAAACTATGTACCCTAAAACTAATAATAAAATAATCCTATATTTACAAATAATATTTACATAACCCGAACAATCAATAAGAAGACGAACTTATTTCATTTTATACTAAATGATTATGAAGGTCAATTAATCAACAACGAGGGAACCGTGATAAAATGAATAAATTGCACGAAATAATCAATGTGCCGGCGTTTCCGGTAAAACGCCGGTAACAAATAGAAGTGGATAAATCAATAAACTTTCTTGATGTAACAATCCGAAACGAGATGATTAAACACAGCTTTTCTATTTACCATAAACCGACACACACTGACTGTACAATAAACAATAAATCATTTCACCCTTTACAACATAAATTAGCAGCATACAGATCAATGATTCATAGACTATTTTCAATACCGATGGACAGCACTAATTTTAATAAAGAGTTAAACATTATTTATACAATTGCCGAAAATAATGGATTCCAAAAACCAACTATTGAAAAACTAGTTAAAAATAAAGAAAACCAGATTATAAAAAACCTAATTAGTCCCTCAAACTATTGTCCAAAAAATAATAATAACTATACTTCCTTAACTTTTAATGGACATTTAACTAATAAAATAAGTAATGAAATGAAAAAATTAGATATTAAAATAGCATTCAAAACAAACAATAGCCTTGGCAAAATAATTAAAAATAACAAAGACAAAATGAACAAACTCAATAGTTGTGGAGTGTACATGCTAACATGCAATGACTGCCCTAAAAAATATATTGGACAAACAGGACGAGCCTTTGACGAAAGGATTGCAGAACACAAAAGTGCATGGGAAAAGAAAAAAAAAAACACCTCAACATATGCAAATCATCTACTATCCAAAAACCACACCTTCAACCAGGATTTCCAGATTCTTCACACAGAGAAGAAAGGTAGAAAATTAAATCTACTCGAAAACCTGGAAATCAACAGATTCGAAAAAACGGGCCTCCTGCTAAACGAACAAATTGAACTGTCAAACTCCCCACTACTTAAAATATTTACCCCTCCATAGTGCCAATAGTGTTAATGTATATATATAGTTCTAAGTTTTTTCTAATTTTATTGTAAACTTTCATTCACCTGAAGAAGCAATAAATTTGCGAAACCATTGTAGTGAAAATAAACACACATTTTGAAAATCTTAGTTATTTACAACTTTAATATACAAAAAAAACACTAGAAATAGTTTCCAATTCGGCTTGGTTTTTATTTGACTGATGATATATCGCATATATTTTGTCTAAAAATATTTTAAAATGATTTACTTTTTTAATTTTGCTTATGGAATCATCTAGTGCCAATTGCAATCGGTGTTTCAAACAATGTTATACGATTATATTTGGATACATTTCAGTTAATTTTGTGGCTACTCCAGATTTTCTTCCTAAAATTGTCGATGCACCATCTCAACAGAATCCTATGAGATTTCTTTGTAAATAATTTTTATCAAATCCATAGTCAGTAAGACAGTCTCTTAACGCTATAAAAATATTTTTGGCAGTTGTTGACTTCAATTCTTTTACATCTACGAAAATCAGGAGAGGTTCAATTGCAGACTTCGTCAATTATGATACAAATTTTCGAATTTTGGTTGATAATGTTTTTAAAAAGTTTTTTTTAATCTGGATAGCAATATGTTCGACAAGTCTAGTGACAGGGCGCCTGGAATGTAAAAAAAATCCTATATTAACACCATTTTTTCTTGTAATTCCAAGCTGCTTCTAAATCACACAATGGTCTTTTTCATTTAACAAGATTATAAACTGTGTTTTTCAGAATTTTATATTTAAACTACATTTATAATTATAAATGTAATAATTATAATTATGTAATAATAATTGTTACTTGAATTTTTAAATGTGAGCATGAAGTTGAATGTTTTCTAATTTTTTTGCGTAGAGAAGATTGCCTTGTGCCTCTTTTTAGTTCCATTAGGAATTATTGAAGATAAAAGCCACTAATTTGATATGTGAATATGTTTTTTGTTTTCTATTCCTAAAGTTTTCATTTTTCAACCTAATTTGCCATCTTTTACCACTAACTATTTATATTGTTCTGTGAACAAACTCACTTGTTTTTCTGTCCAACAATCTGCTAGTTGACAATTGCGTACTGTGCATGATTCCAATGATGTAGATAATTCTGATGAATATGAAGCTGAGGTTTCATTTGAAGTTGATTGTATAGGTCCATTCCTGCAGAATTTATGGTTTTCTCTAGTATTTCTTCATCGAGTTTTTTTTTGACATTTACGAAAGACAATAAATTTACTCTCTTCATTTAAATAGAAAAAAAATCTAAAATTTAAATACTGCCATTATATTCACACAAGGTTTAGATGAATTTAGAATTTATATTATTTACAAATAATAATTTATAATTGTCTATTTATGTAAATAAAAAATTTAATTTTACTTAAATTACTTTCCTTAGCAATTAGACTAATTAGATTTGTATTTTGTATTGTCAATTCATTAACCAAAGTAAGTTTTTATAGCAAATATAAGCTGTAGAAAACGAACAAATTATAAATAAAAATAAAGTTGCAACAAGTAACGGAGGAAATAATAAAGCGGGCGATACCATCTGCAGTGAGCCGAAGCTTCACAACTTGCGACTCACTCACAAGCCAGAGCCAAGCACTTCGTATTTTACGTACGCACATGATGTGTGTTGCGCACATGATATGTTTGCGAGTGTGTGGCACATCGGCGCGATATGCATATTTTGCATAAACATACTATTAAAATGGCTTATTTTTTGGTTTTATGGGTAATTTAACAAGCGGCTCGCCGAGTTTCAAAAATTTTAACAACCGGCTCGCGCGAACCGATCAGGCTCCAGCCCACCTCTGCCTGCTCCTACCCCTCGGTCGTTCTTTCTGCTTTAGTAGGTTGGCCTTCGACCCAGTCTTCTCTTTGCGGGATCAGTACCTGTATTTTCTTTCGAAATTGTATTTTTTTACCATGATATCACTTGGCATCGCTGTGATTGCGTTAGCCTTCAGTTCGTCTTCTAGCCGTTGGTGTGTTTTTCCATGTGATCGGATTATAGGCATCAGTACTTGCATCAGTCTATTTGGTTCGGACCTGGCTGGCTTCTCCTTGAATAAATATATGTAATGGTGGTATGTTCAAGATGGCTTCTAGGGCTGCTGTTAGGGTGGTGTTTAGGGCTCCTGTTGTACTGAGACATGCTAGTCTTTGTGTACTGCTCATGAGTCCTATCATCCCCTTTCGCTTTATCCTAGTCCACTACACCACTGCTCCATAGGCTATCATTGGTCTAATCACCCTGGTGTAAAGCCATACATAGAGTCATTTTAGTGTTTAGTCCCCAATTTTTTCCGCACATTCTGCGACACCTAGCTAATGCTATTGATACTTTTTATGGCTTCCACTTCATTTTGGCGTCGAAAGTTACTCACAGGTACTTTGCGTCCCATACGAAGGGGATTTCCGTACCCCCGAGCGTCAGTGGCTTCAGGACTTGCAGTGCTCGTCTTTTTGTGGATATGACAATATGTATTTATTGATTTGATAGATTGATCAAAGATTTTTTATATTTGATTATAATGGACGCAGTTCAGTTATTATGATGGATGCATTCAAAGAAAAATCGTGCATAATTGTAAACTTTGTGTTTACTATGTTTAGGGCTCTTTGTGCTAGCTCTGAGACAACTCCCACGAACCGGCCCCTGATGGCAATGGCTAGGTCATCCGCATATCCTAGGCAGTGAATATCCCCTTTGGACAGTTTTCTTAGAAGGTCATCTAATAGTGTTGCCCATAGCAGTGGAGACAACACTCCTCCTTGTTGGCAGCCTCCCCCTGCCTTAGCCTTAATGGTATGGCCTCCCAAAGTGGATATGACTGTCCTTTTCTCTAGGCTGGCCTTGATCCATTGGCAAAGGCTTGGCGGGACTCCTTTCCTTCCTTGTTCCTCCACGAGAGAGGTTGTTATGACGTTGTTAAACGTCCCTTATATGTTATATCTAGAAATGTGACTATGGCTACATCTTTGTTTTCCAATGACTTTGTGATAAGCCTGTTTAGGTCTTCCAGCGCCGATTCCGTTGGCTTACCTGGCTGGTATGCATATTGCCTGTTGTTGAGGGAATCTTTCACCAGTATCTCGTCCTTTATGTGCCTATCTATCAATATTTCCATGGTTTTAAGTAAGAATGAAGATAGGCTGATAGGTCGGTATGACTTTGGCGTTAGATCGGCTATTCTGCCTACCTTGGGCAGGTAACGGGTGTCCAACAATTATTGCAGTCCCGGGTGGCGTTGGAATCAAAAACGTAGGTCAATTCTTTCATGTAAATTGTCAAACATAACCTAAATATGCATTAAAAATGTCAGTTCATTTTTTTGCAACATGTAAGAATCGACCTAAGTTTTTTATTCCAACGCCACCCGGGACTGCAATAATTGTTGGACACCCGTTAGATTACTCTGATGCTTTGCCATGATTTTGGTATATATATTTTGACAGGTGTGGCACCAGTTCCTCTATGCCCATTTGAAATAGAATGGGATTAATCCCATCCGGTCCCGCGGACTTATACGGTTGGAACCTGAAAATTACTACTCACCACGTACTGTATTTATGTATATAAAATTTTAATATGATATTAAAATTTTATAAACATAAATACTGTACGTGGTGAGTAGTAATTTTTTGAAATGTGTTCTGCACGAGGACTTGTGTTTCAGGTTTAAAAGTATTCTTAGTGCTTTCTTTTATACTAAAAATATAAATTATAATACATGATACCGTATCGCATAAGACACTCAAAATTAGCTGTATAAATATGTTTTAGAGTATTATCATCAAAAACGTTTTTGACAATTCTAAGAGTAAAACACACTGAATTTAATTTAGATGTTAATTTTTCACAGTGTGTATACCAGTTTAATTTTGAGTCTATATATATTCTTAAAAGCTTTGCATTTCACTTACGTCAAAGTTTGTATTACAAAGTTCTAAAGAGATTAAATTTCATATTTTGCGTTTTAAAAATAATTGCTTTGTTTTTTTTTCGTTACTGAGTATCATTTTGTTATTTAAAATCCACTCCTGTGCTATTTTAAAAACGGTATGAGCCTCAAAGACAAGTGTTTTTAAGCAACAGTTAGAGATTAATACATTTATATCATCTGCTTACAAAACTGATTTTCTTCCATCGAATGCCAGCTCGCTAAAAATGTCATTTATAAAAATCACAAATAGTAGAGGTCCAAGTATACTCCCCTGTGGAACACCACCATTTGTATATAATATGCATGACTTTGAACCATTAATTTTTACTTGGTGTCCTCTGGTATGATATGATCTTATCAAATTATAACTAACTCCCCTTATGAAATAGCGCTCTAATTTTTGTAACAAAATTGAATGATTCATTGTATCAATTACCTTTGAAAAATCGAGGAGGATTCCTAATGGAAAAAACAGATAGTAACATGATTGGTCTATAATTACTTTCCACTGCCGCATCTCCTTGTTTATAAATTGGAACTATAATTCCTAGTTTTAAGCATTCTGGAAATGTTCCAGTTTCAACTATTTCGTATGCAGCCGCTTTTATTATTTTGGAATTTATTTCATCATATCTAGTTGACGATTTATTTTTAAGTGCTATAATAATATTATACCTCAGGTTGTGGGTTTTAAAAACAGTATTTTTGCATTATAATTTATATTACATTGGTATTTAAAGAAAATTATATTATACGATTCTGACGTATTTGCAAAATAGTTATTTACTTCATTAATTTTTCCCTCTAATAGATTTATATTATTGATATTATTTTTCTTACCTAAGTAATTATTTACTGCTGATCATGTCGATTTACTTTTATTGTCACAATTCAAAATAGTGTACGCCATACTATCTTTTTTCTCTCTCTGTAATATTGAATTATATTCTTTATTTAAATTGCGGTAAATAATTTTCGCTTCTTCATTATAGTTTTTTACAACTGAGAAATAATTCAGTAGTTGTTTAAGATCAGGCGAACTTACACTTTCTTTTTGTGATACCTGTTAATTATTATTAATTTTGGACAAGCATTTATCTAGAGATGTATTTATAATGCTGAAAAAGTTATTCCAACATATATTCACATTATTTGCATTAAATTTATAATCTTATACAAATTTTAATTTATTCACAAAATAATTAATATTTTTTTCACTACAATTTCGTTTTTCAAAGGGTTTTTTATTTTTCAGTCTCGAAATAAATAGTTCATCACAATTGTTGAGCAAAATGATCGGACATATGTGATTCAAATACACTGGTCCGATAATCTTACTTTATATTGGTAATTATGTTATCAATTACAGATTCACTTTAACTTGCAATTTGAGTTGGTGTTTGCATTGTTGCTGTTGCATTAAATGACTGTAGCATTTCTAGCAGTTCAAAAGACTGGAGGAGAATATTCACTGATATCAATGTTAAAATCTCCGCCAATAATATAGTTTGCTTTTTCTTTTTGTAATTTATTTAATAGCAACTCCATATTTTCAAAGCACACATACTTGTGTTTGTATTTCACTGTCACTTCGACTGCAACACATTCAAATGATCCTGTCTGGCTCGCCATTGAACTCCCTTAAGCACATACACTGCGGTGCCACCATGTGCTGTATCACGGGTTTGATGTTCTGATCGCGAAAACGATGATGTTAATAAATGTTTTCAATATTAAATTTTACCAGGTTTTCTTTAGTTTGCCAATGTTCAGATAACGTAAGTATGTTACAGTCATTATGCTGGTGTGACATTTGATTTAATTTGAGTGTATTATTATAAATAGGCCTTATGTTAAAGGAATTGTTTCACTATTTATATTTTTTGTTGAATTTTGTATTAGGTTTCAGTGAAAAAAAACGTGTAACTCTTGCCCCTTCAGGCCATTTATTCGGATCTCGTAATGCGCCGAGACCTTAAAACTTGAGTATTCTGATGGTGTTTTTGGTATTACTTTAGTGCAGTTAACATCACTTATTCCCTTTTCTTGTAAATATGGTATCAACTGTTGTGTAGTTGCATCTGGGTTTAATTTACATACATGGAAGGTAGCTTTTCTTTCAATTTCTAGTCCTGGTCCAGTCGCGTTTCCTAATATAGCATGTTTGTTTATATTTATAGATTTTTTGCACATTCACCTAAACAAACAAACAAAAATATTGTTTTTGTTTAAAATTGTTTTTGTTTAAAATTTATGCTATTTATACTATCATGAATTGTTATTTCTGGAGTTATTTTCTTATCTGTATTTCTTGTTTCTTGTCTTCGCCCACGATTTTAGAATCTATAAAAGTATTAATTCAGTAAATTTTCAACTACAACTTCAAAATGATATGAATAGTGTTGCGGTATGGTGTCGAGATAATCATCTAGAACTTAATTTTAAAAAATGTATAGGTATTTCCTTTTATCGTGAAAGGTCTAGAAATTTTAATTACATGTTTTACAGCAACCTGTTATGTCAAACTTCTTTTATAAATGACCTAGGTGTTACATTTACTTCAAAACTTAATTGTTCCAAACATATCTTAAATATATGTAACTAAGTTTTTAAAACTCTTAGAGTTTGTTAGTAGATTTAGCACCAATTTTAAAGCTGATACCATAAAAACCCTTTGCGTCACATTAGTTCGGCCTCACCTTGAATATACCTCAGCCGTATGGGTACCATACATTAGTAATGCTACCCGGCAACTTGAACGGATCCAAGGCAAGTTTTTAAAGTTGATGTTTTACAGAATAGCCAGTCAAGTCACTAGTGACTATAGTCACAGTGAAAAGTTATTATTGTTGAATATCAAGTCGTTAGTCGAAAGAAGTATATTTCATAAGACATTTTTATTTAAGTTAATAAACGGTTTCATTAATGGCAACAAGTTAGTAGAAATGCTAAAGTTTAACATACCACGCGGTCCTTAATCTAGGCACAAGCTGCTATTTCGTTTATACTTTTATTCTTCTAATTATGATATGAACAATCCCAATAACAGAATGATGAGGTATGCAAATGATCTTAGTAATACTGTCAATTTTATTATGAGTAAAACACTTTTTTCACTTGTTTTATTAAATGCTAGATGTACATTTCGGTTACAATGTAAGCTTTTATTTATTTACAATTATTTGTTATATAAATTTCATGTAACTCCAATAGTTTATTAGTAATTGACATAATATATAAAAAATTTCAATTTTTTTTTTCAAATGTTAAGAATTTTATGAAAAATATATTTTAATAAAACATGTTCAGATTCTTATTTTCTTTAACATTTATTTGAAAAGTTTTGTAATATTTTTCATATTTACAAAAATATCGGAAAAAAAACAAAAAATTGCCTCGAGTAAACACCCACATCCGGTTTATGAATGTTTACCAAAAGCTTTTCAGATCCAGTTTTTAATAATAAAACCTTAAGTTTAATGTTTCATCTCAATCGGAATATTCGTTTTTGAGATACAACGCCCACCGACAGACGCACACACACACAGACACGGATTTTTTTTTCAGAAATCAGTGCAATGGACTCAGGGGACATTAAAACGGATATTTCCGCAAAAAAAATCACGAAAAAAATACTTCCCCTATATACCGGGTGTGACACTTAAAGACGCCTCGGACCATAGCTACCTTACGATAAAAGCTATCGAAAAAATCTAAGAGCAAAGTGGTGCACCAAACTTATGTTTTTTTTTAATTGAATGACCTATTTTTTATTGCAAATTTAGAAAGTGCTCGGAGAGTACTTATTTTTTTATCATGTTATACCCTTCACTTTAGCGGTTTCGCTGTTATAACCCCTTCTTTCAAAATTGCGCCCCATTTTTGAGATTTTTTGAAGAGAAACTAATTGACGCCGGCGCCTAAATTTTGAATTGAGGTACAGGTTAAGACCTCGTATACCTTCACATAATTTTTGTTTCGGATAATTTATGAAAAAAAAAAATAATTTTTGATTGATCTTCGCATGTTGTCATTTTTTTCGAAAATTTCAAATGGCACCCCCCTAAAAAAAATACGGCGTTGTACAGCCAAAACTCTAAATTTTTTATTCGTACAAAAAAAATACACATTGCATAACAAAATTTCGGAGAAAAAAGGAATTTCATCGCAAATGTCGGGAAACGTTTTCCGTTCCCAAGTGTGCCATGAGAAAACAAAAGATTGGTAATTGTCAAAGTAAATTATTAGACGCCAGTAGCAGCCATAAGTCATTTTTGATAAACGTTCTAAAAATGTTCCGAACTCAAGAGGAAATGGTTGACATGATATTTATTCTTGGAGAATGTAACAAGAATTGTTTCTTGGCGTCACGAGTGTACGCTGCGAGATATCCGCACAGGGCACATACAAATGAACATGCGTTTCAAAAAGTGTTGGAGAGATTTTTTCATATAGATATATGGAACACTGTCTATGAATTATCTTTTTTTTAAAGTTTGCCCATCTAGAGCCAGAAAGCCTGAAGATGAGGGTTTGATTCACAAAAAATTGTAAGATATTAATTGTGAATGGCCAATATCTAATCCGAAGGATAATATTAGTTGGCACCCTAATAACAAAATTGCATTAGCAATAAATAATCTTTGCATGCAAGGCCGCATACATAGTGGTGAATTCAAAGTGTATACTTTTTTAAGACTTCTTTATTTCTAACACATTTATGATTTTTGTATTCTGAATTTTTTGCCATTACTTATGGTAGACCAATCATTTGCAAATGAAGTAAATAAAACTATATATTTTTATATTTTGAAAGTACTTAATTGAAGTAGTTAAACATTAGAATTTAGAGTTCAACTCTAAATTTCAGTTGAATCTGGCTTGACACAATTCCAAGCGACGAGCACAAAACGCTTAAAGGCCCATGACAGGAACTCTTTGATTAAGTATTTGCTTAGAAACCACACGCCCTGTTGCTGCAACAAAGGCATCTCAAACTTGCCGTGTCGTGACGATTACGTATCGCAAGCAGTCTTAGGTACCGTTCTTGGCCATCCTGTATAATTCCAGCTCTACAGGAACGTCTCTGTCGCTGATAGTCATTTTCTTCAAACTATCTTCTCCATACTCGCTTTATAATTTAGGGTGTAATTTCGGGTCTTCTGACTATTTTCTTCAAACTGAAGACCGCCTTTTCCATAACAACAATGCGACCTTTTTGAAAATCACTTAATTGATGTGTACGAATTCTAGGAATTTTAGTAAGGTTTTGAGTATTCTGAAGAGCTCACAAAGGATCAGAGTCGAACAGTGACTGGTTATTAACATGATTAATTTTTCGCATAAGTGTAAAAATCGTACAGAAAAAATTGAGATAAAGCAGTAAAAACGCTATCGCTTTTTTTCTTTCGAAGGTGAATAAAACGTGCGTATTTGTTGCTGGATTAAACCACATCTAAGGGGTGTTGCCTTACTTTTAAACTTCAGTATGTACAAATCTGTTATTAATGTTTTTATGTTTTTACTGTGCTTTTGTAATATTATTGACTAATGTATAACATTTGTATATTATGAGCAATAAACTAAACTAAACATTAGTATATATGTGTAATTATGAACATAATATATTATATATAATGGTTAATGGTATTGACGGATATTTGGTTGTTTTGTCTAATATTGTGCCTTTTTGTGTTACACTATTTTTTATTTAGAATTAGATTTTTAAGTTTTAGTTTAAACGGAATTAAGTTTAATTTTTTTTATATATGTTGGTAATGCATTGTATTGTCTCGTAGTCATATTTTTTTAATAATTTTGTGCCCTGTATCTCTCAGTTCTTAGCATGGATTTTCTTCTTGTTTCATGTTGTGTATTAGTTTGTTTAGAATTAATTTTCTGTTTGAAAAAGATGGTAACAGTTTCTTCCACAAGATATTTTTTAGCAAATAAACAATATTTTGTGAAATAAACTGTTACCATTATTTTCCGTGTTATTTTTAAATATGTGTTGATATTTTTTATTGCAGTTATTGTTTTACAATTATTTTTTTAAATTTTGTGTGTCCCATTTTAAATTATTTATATGTTCAATCCTAGATATGTAATTGTTTCGGTTTTGTTCATATATATACACACATCTTTATTTATACAATATACAATTTTTTTTTCTGTCAAACGGCTATCGACCCGCGGTCTTTCAGCCTGGTTTTGTTTATTTTCGTGTTTCTATACTTATTTCTAGGATGGTGTATTTTTTGTACCATGTTTCTAATTCATGTACGTATTTAATTGGTCTTGCAGTTGTTGTGGGTTTTTCGCTGAATATAAAATGCAGGTATCACCCGCGTAAATGTATAATTTGCCTGTTAGATTTATTTAAAATACATCGTTTGTATTTAGTATGTATAAAATCGGTGATAGGATGCCTCCCTGGGGAATTCCGTATTCTGCTTCTATGATCTTATTATATGTGTTGTTAATTCGTGTAATTTGTTGTCTCTTTAATATGTAGCTTTTCAGTAAGTTTAGTGCTTTGTCTTTTATCCCTATTGCTTCAATTTTTATTAGCTTTTCTTTTGAGGTGGTATTAAATGTTTTTTTCATATCGACAAAAATGGCTACAGTCGGTTCTTTTTTGTCTTATTTCTCCTTGGTATCATTAATAAATTCGTGAGTAGCTAATGTTGGGCCTGTTAGTTTTTGAAATATAAATTGCTGTTTAATGATGATGTGGAATTTGTTTAGGTGATTCATTTTTATGTTGTAATACATTCTAAGATTTTATTTCTGCTTTTGTATATATCGATATAATTATTGAAATTTTTATGTAATTTGGGTATGTTCTAATTTTCAATATTAATTTAATTATTATTTTTTAGTTTATTTGCCAGAAATAATGTTGCTTTGATAGCTGAGCTATTTGTTGCTACACTTACATTACTTTTGTATAATTCAATATTTGTCGAGGAGAGAAAGTAGTTGTTTCAATAAGTGATTTGTTTTGTAGTCTTAGATAGACTCATTATAGTACATTAACAAAAAAATTCGTATTTTTAAATTATTACTAAAATTTTGTTTGTTATGCAAGTTTATATTGCATATGATCAAATGATATGTGAAAGACATTGAATTAATGCATGAGATGTGGATATGATTTACTTGATTTTATTTAAAAAAATTATTATAATTTAGAAAATTTAAGACTTTCTCAATATAGATGTAGTTTAGGAACTGCAATTAATAAGCTACCTTTATCAGCTTTTGTAGAAACAATGTTATTTTTAATTGACTTTTACTTGGGAGATTTTGATACCGATAATTTTGAATTTTTCGAAATTTGTTTTGAAATGTATATGTGTTCAATTTTTTTCTTCTTTAAAATGCATTTATTTTCAATAGAATTATTTTTACAACTATAACTTTGAGTCATGTTTGATACTCTTTTGAAATAATTGTGTTTCTTGGCTTGTGAATTGACTTGATTGATTGCCTCCTATTTAGAATTTAACAATAGATGTATTGTCATTAAATTCTAAATGAGGTGGATAGGAGCGTGACCGAGAAATCGGTTAGTATCTAGCACAGGGTCGGAATAACTGACCTAAACAGGGTTCGGGGGAGATCAAACGGCGCCAGAACAGAGAGTAACTCACCCAGAGAACAGGGACGCCCAGGCGAAACCTACGTCAGGAAGAGCAAGCACCCGGCTCTTTAGGAACGCGAAAGCGAAACCTATCGAGCAACAGCACACCCTCGGGACTCCACAAGAGACCGGCGAAAACCGGGTTTAAATTAATGAAAGTTAAATTACATACTGTGGGGCGGCATCTGCTACTCTAAGTGCATATATTCTAAGAGAGAAAATTGACATTGCACATGTGCAAGAGTCATGGCTTCACAAGAGAATAGTAAAGGGTTTTACATATAGGGCAAGCGACTGACTATGGCGGAAGTAATGTGTAACCCACGTACATGTATAATAGTAAAACATGAACTGAATTTTACCATTATGGGACATAAGTTTCAGAGACCTGGTGCAGCACGGTTGAAAGTAGTGGAAAGGGAATCGTGGAGAGAGTTTATACTTGGATCCGGTTACCTTCCCTCTGACCAACCACAGGAGCCACAATGGCATACCGCTGACCCTTGGATGCGATGCAACGTATGGGGAAGCACTGACATTAATCAGAGATCATAAATTATTAGATTTTATCCTAGAGAATGACATTGAAATAGCAAATATTGGAAATGTACCCATGCTCGTAAACGCGGTGAGAAGCGAAGTAATTGATATTACACTTGTCTCTCGCAAGGCAAGTGAAATGATAAAACTTTGGCATGTGTCTGACGAACCATCACTCTGAGACCATCGATACATACGATTCGATATCGAATAAGAAAAACCATCATAAATCCAAAACAGAAACCCTAGAAGAACTAACTAACCTCTACAATGAGGTACTAGGTAGCCGAATCAAGGACTGTGCAACAGTAGCGAGAACAACTTGTTACCGGCGTTCAGTTTACCTGAACGTGGTAATAAATGCGTAATTATATTTTAATCCATTTTACAACCTACCCATTGCTCCTAATAATAATTTGCATTAATTCAGCGTTATTGAAATAATCCAAACGAGATAATTTTCCAAAATGTGCAGCTGCCGTGGCCGAGTAAAACTCACCCCCTGACTCATGCTCTAATTTCTTTTACTATTTTCATGTTTTTTAAATTAACCGTGACTCCGCGTCCGACGGATTGGCTGATGACACACCAGCTTCAGCCGCCCCGCGCTCGACGCCGTGGCCGCCACAATGGTCAGGTTCACCAGGTTCCAGCTCAAGCCGCCCCACAGACATCGTCGACGTTCGACATGTAGGCCCTATTTGAGCGGAACAACACCAGCGTCTATATCGCGTCGTGCCAGTGCACCCTGGATGTCAGCCCATCCCCGGCCGGACCAGACGTCTCAGCGGCCATCCAGGGATGCCGAGATCCGGTGTGGGTCGACCGAATCCCCTCACACCTTAATTTCGGGAGGATCTCCTCAAGTAGTCAGTGCTGTTTATCACCAATCGACACCAAAACGACACTACCACCGAAGACATCCACTGGCAGCTATTATTTTCATTTCATGTCTTTTTCAAAATTATCTCGTTTTCCGGGGCCGTTTGTTACCGGCATTCAGTTTACCTGAACTCACTCAAGATCACCGTATAAAACCAGGCCCAGACCGTCGCTCTTTACCAGTCGTCTGCCATCAGCAGCGGCGCACAGTGGTTCAGAACGCGAAAAACGTGATCGAAAATCAAATGTTCAACTTCTTCGTACAAAGTTGAAATTGTACTAATTTCATCTTCAATAGTTATTCTATATGATAATATTAATAATATGCATCTTATTTACATAAGTTTTTTTATATTTACTTTCAAATTTCAGTAAAATTGAGACGTTGCTACGTATAGAAATTAGGGTGTAATTAAAAAGACTGTACCACAAGCAAATGCGGTCATTTATTAATGTCATTATAATATTGTTATACATTGCTAAGTGTATTATTAAGTAACATTACTTATTATTGGATAATGTTTACCTGGTACAAGAAAGTTTATTGCTTGTAACCCGTAATCTGATTATAAAAATTTGCATTAAGTGAAGGATTACGTTTAGTTCTACACAACCCTACACGGAAATTACCTCATTTATGCTTAAACTAGCTATTTGGCTTTGTAAATTCAAAAAAATTAGCTGCCAATATTTGCCTATTCAGAACTTATAAAAGAAAATCCCGCTCGGTACCCGATCAGTTGAAACGCAACTTTGAGTCGAACCTGTATGCAGATTATTCTGGGAGCATTTTCGAAAGTTGTGACGTTGTAAAAGATTGTGTTTTTGTTGCAGTAGTTCTTTTGAAAATTTTTAACATAATGGCCGCGAAGAAAATATGTCTATTGGTATTAGACAAAGTCTCTATGATGAATGATGATAAATCGACTGAAAGTTAAAAACGAGCAATGTATCAGTTTATACTTGACACATACGGGCTTGCCGAAGATTGAAGCTTGAACAAATGTTTTTCCAAGATATTCTCAATATTGGAAATCGTCCAATAAAATATCTAGTGTTTTTATGAAAAAGCAAAATGTTTGACTAGAAGAAGAAATTATTTTTCCTTAATCCGTTTACTGCGATCAAACATCAACTTCGCGTATTCGAGGTCGTCCTTAAAAGAGTTTTGCTCAAAGTTCTGCTGTTATAAAAAGACGTAAAACCCAGGAGCTCAGAAAAAGTACTTCCGTGGAAAAAATTGTTTAATCAAAGTACGAGAAAGTGGAGATATTGGTACTACCGATTCGATAATTGAAAGTACTTCAACTACACCAAGTAGAGGTAAACAAATAATGGAAAAATTGAGGAGTCCCGAACAAGAACAAAATGCCATGAAACCTGAAGAGGCTTTGTCATTTATTATCTCGGGTGGTTTTACGAAGCAGCAATATATGCTTATTAGAGCAACAGCTTTAAAACATGATTGCAAATTATATCCAAGTTAACACGCTATTCTACAAGCAAAAAGACATAATTTTGTATCTTGTACAAACATTTCTACAATATAATTTGAGGATGTTTTGAAGGTTGTTGTTTTTTTATTAACCGAGTACATACTACTAAACATGTCAAAGTCAATGCATTAAGGGGTGATTTTGACAAACAAATACTTCGAATTTGCAAACTAAACTGTATAATTTGTATAAAAAATATTATTCGTACTTGTATTAAGTGATATCATTTTTTCGCATTTAAGGGTTGTATTTTTGGGTAGTTTTGACAAATACGGTTTTTTTATGCATAATTTCAGATTCAGCATACCCAAAAACATAAACTTGCTCAACTTTTAATGTAAAATCTTTTAAAAGTAAAGAGTAAACAATTTCGATCGCGTTTTACGCGTTCTGAACCACTGTGCGGCGGCCAGCCTGGCCGGCTTTGCCGATTCAAGCCTCTTGCCTTTTGATTAATTGTATATTTTTCTATGTTTCTATCTTGTAATATATTCTCCTCTTCTCTGACCACGTATTTAATTTACACATGTTTCTCTTGTTCTTTTACTTTTTTTCACAGCTAGCCGGTGCTCATTCGTTAACGTGGCGTGGAAGCTCAAGTAAGTAGCACTTGCGCGAAACTGTTTAATCGAGGCTCACCAGGGACCCCTGTGCCGCCTCCAGTGCGTGTTGGTTCCAGAGAGTACCCCGGTACCCGGTACCGCCCAATTAGTCTAACGTCATTTCTCCTGAAAACGTTAGAGAAATTGTGCGAAAGATTAATTCGTGTCGACCGAATCGAAAGATTTCTGGACAATAAAATGTCCACCTTGGGCGTGTTCATTGACATAGAAGGTGCTTTTGATAAAACGACCTTCAGAAAAATGGAAACTGCTCTCTCCACGCATGGTGTGAACCCCACAGTTAGTAGATGGATCCAAAGCATGCTGGAGAATAGGGCAGTCACAGTAAATGTAGGAAATACCACTGTCAGAAAGATCGTTGCTAAAGGCTGCCCACAGGGTGGAGTACTCTTACCAACATGGTGGAACATAGTTGTTGACAGCCTACTGCGGCGACTTAACGACAATGATTTGAGACGGTGCTATGCAGCTTGATGCAGGAAGCCCTCAAAATAATTGAACACTGGTGTAACGACCAGTCTCTGACCATAAACCCGTCAAAGAGTGAAATGGTCCTCTTCACAAAGAAAAGGAAACTAGGTAAGCTAAAGCTTCCTAAGCTCCTCAACACCCAGTTGACATTGTCGTCAGAAGTCAAATACCTGGGAGTGATCGACGGCAAGCTGACGTGGGAACCACATCTCAAAATGAAATATAAAAAAGCATGCGTCTCCCTCTGGCAATGAGGGAGGGCTGTGGGGCAAACATGGGGCTATCTCCCAAGATAGCACTTTGGCTGTACACAGCGGTAGTAAGACCAATCCTAATCTATGGAGCACTGGTTTGGTGGCCCAGAGCCAGACAGAAAACCTCAGCAAAGCAGCTTACTCAGTTGCAAAGGATAGCATGCCTCAGCACGACCGGAGCAATACGAACAATACCCCCTGCAGCAATGGAAGCAGTGCTCCATAGATTAGCATTGGTCTTACTACCGCTGTGTACAGCCAAAGTGCTATCTTGGGAGATAGCCCCATGTCTGCCCCACAGCCCTCCGGCATTGCCAGAGGAAGACGCATGCTTTTTTACATTTCATTTTGAGATGTGGTTCCCACGTTAGCCAGCTTGCCGTCGAGGATGACTCACAGGTTCACGGCATATAACAATACCATTAAAAAAAGCCAAGAGAAAGTCTTGGCAGAAATTCTGTGCGAACAGAAAGTAAACCAAATTTCCCGCCTACTCAAGACCCTTAGCAAAGATCATGCTGGAACATCGGCTTGCTGCTGACCATAAATTGACAGTACACAGACTCGATAAGGGTCACTTCTATCGAGGGTATTACTGCAGACGCACTTCCCGGGTTGTGTAATACTTACCAATCTTCTTTCTGAGAACCTAAGCAAACCCAACAGAGGAGCTCTGAAACGGAACTGGGATACAGCGAAAACGATATAATCACACTGAGTGGGGAATCAACATGTTGAAACCATTCAAATCACTAGGTCTATCCTGTCATGCTACAAAAGGGGATAGCAACACTGAAGAAACCGCTATGTGATATCCTCAGAGCCTTGCCCTTTCATACATTCCAAGAAACTGACGGAATATAAAGGTGGTGAAGCCAGGGCGTGCTTCATATGCCCAGGATAAATCCTACAGACCCACCATCCTAAGTCCTAAAGGACTCACCATTACACTGTCAACAATAGACCTACCAAGCGGGAAAGTCATGTGAACTAGTAATCCACCAGCTAGTGAGCAGATGCGAAAGTCTTACAATGGGTGAATAAGATGCTCAGAAGACGGACTGTAACAACTACCCTATACAGCAGACGCGGTAGTTGCAATGAGATGCCCTCGCCGCTCCTGTGGTGCCTTCTACTGCTACTAGAAAACCAAGGCATCTATACACTAGGGTATGCAGATTACCTACCATTCTAGTAAGCGGGAAGTTTGGGACTACTGTATCAAACTTGATGCAGAGAGCAGTACCGTAGAAATATGGTGCAGGAATGAAGGGTTAACTGTAAACCCGGCCAAAATGGCGATCGCCCCCTTCACTAGTATCCATCAAAAATGAAGAAAACTAATAAAGAGAATGTTTGCGACCGGTACGTGGTAATCCATATATGCACTGAATTTAGTGTATAAAGAAAACTATTTATTGATCATACTTGATACCAGATTGAACTTTAACTTCCACTTGGAAAGCATTAGCAAAAGACCAAAAACGCAGCAGTTAAACTTGAAAGAGTTGAAAGACAGGCGTGTCTGCTGATCACTGTGGCAATGAAAACAACGCACACAGTAGCCATGTGGGAACACATATTATCGCTACCACCACTACATCTACATGTTATGATAGAAGCTATACATGCAGACTATAGTATGCACATAAATGAACACACTTTAAATGTGAGATCATCAAGACCAGCAACATTTAAAGTACTAAAAGAAGAAGAGATCCTAACACCCATAGAATGGAATGGAATAGACAAATGGAACATACCTAAGTAAATTAACCATCGGGTATACAGATGGGGCCAAAAATACTAAAAGAATAGGGGCTGGTATCTATTGGGAGTGCAACTTAAACAAACAATTCGCAGTTTTCAAGGCAAACATGTCTCCATCTAAAGACCTCTTTTGAGTAGTGTGCTCATCACGTAATGGAATCGAGAGATAACAAAGGACCAATTACTATTATGTCATATGCCAGGCAGCCCTAAAGCGCTAGCCTCGTCAATAGTTCAGTCTAGGTTGGTTATGACTTGCATAAACAGGCTGGACGCACTGGCAACAACAAGAAAAGCATACATAGGATGGATACCAAGGATCTATTTGAAAATTGGCGTGTGACTTGCTAACCAAACAACCGGCAGCAGGTTAATACATACCACCTGAACCCGCCTTCGGTATACCCCATTAATCCGAAAAAAAAACAATCCAACTCAAGCTACCTGAGGAGCACAAAATGGCATGGCAGATCCATAAAGGAATGCGGCATACGAGACTCTTCCTATGACCCAGTACCTGACAACATACTGATTCTTTCAGGACTGAGCAGAATGAAACTAAAAAAAAATCATAGGACTAGTCACTGGGCACTGTGAATCAAAAAAAGAACCCTATGCCGTGAGTGTCGGGAAGGAGAGGAAACACCATAACAACGTATATAGAAATTTGGGGAGCCTGTGCTTCCTGAAGAGCAGCTCAAGACTTCATAGAAGACATAGGAGTACACAGGGAGAAAAACATCCAGAGGTGCACAAAAGGACCACGGGAATCGCATCATGAGGAAAAAAAAAATCTTTTCTGCTGTTTGACTAAGCGGGCATATTTGCTATTATACACAGTTCTAACACTGATATAACTCGCAATAACGTCAAATTACCTACATTTATGCAAAATTTGAATATTAAGATTTACTAAACTGTATTTTAATTGTAAATTGAAAAACCATATTACTTGCTCATCATCACTGACTTGTTTTAAAAATTGAATGAATAAGGCAGTTAAATTATCAAACTTCATAATATATTTTTTTTAAACACAACCGGGAGGGTTTCAGTTTTGTTTTTTTAACCACATAGTTGTTTTATAAGGCAGGTGAATGCTGATTTTACTAATTACAGGGAAAAGCTTAAATATTTATATTTATCAAATCACATCCAATTTTGACAATGTTTGTTTGGGATTAATTCTTTCCAGTTGTTGCAATAAAATTAAAATTAAAACCAATTTATATATTAATCAAATAAATAAGATAATTTTTTAAAGTAGATAATAATTTAGTTATATTATAATAAATTTTTAATTAGTAATCATTAAATATTCGTCAAACATTTTATTTTTAGTAGTGATGGGCTAAATCAATCACCTGAAGGATCGATGAATCAATGATCGATCAGTTGAAGTATCGAGCCGTTCGATCGAAAGGTTCGATCCGATCGGAAAGATCGATCCGCTAGAAAAGATCGATCCGATCGAAAAGATCGATCCGAACGAAAAGATCGATCCGAACGAAAAGATCGAGCGGATCGAAGAGATCGAGCTGATCAGAAAGATCGAGCCAATTCAGTGGATCAGAAAATCCCTCAAAAAAATAAGAAAAGAAAACTATGTCGTGAAACGTATCTGAAAAATTACAACCCCTCTAAAAAAATTTCCCTTTGGAAAACAGCTCCCTGTAAAATAATTCCTGGAAAATCACCTTACCCCTGAAATACCACTCCCCACCGTGGGGTAATTTTTACCCCCCGACAAAAACACCTTCTGTAAAAACATTATTGGAAAACCACCCTCTAAAAAACTTTGTCTGTTAATAATGTAAATAATATACCACTACCGAAAAAAATTATCCCTCACAAAATTTCTTGGAAAACCAGTATCATAAAAATCACCCCTTCTAATAAACGATAAAAATTCAGTGCCCAGTAGAAACTAACTGTAAATGAGAGTAATTTTCGTGAATCGTGGTTGTATAACGTTACAAAATAACTAACGGTGAATGAGAGCAATAATTATATAATAATTCTAATCACTACTAACAAAAATCACCCTGGAGGGAAAATTAAAAACGAAAATCCGTCATGGAAAATCACTCCCTTAGAAAACTACGCTGTGAAACGTATCTGTAAAATCACAACCCCTCTCAAAATTCACCCCTCCGAAAAACCGTCTGTGTAAAATTATTCCTTGAAAATCAAAAAATAACACCTATAATACATATATCACCCCCGAACAAAATCATCCCCTTCGAATATATGATACAAATTATGTGGTCTGTTATTTTTTATGAGATTAGATCGTTCATTATTGGCAGTACTTAAAAATAATTATTTCGTAATAATGAAACATAAAAATGTATATTAAATTTAATTAAAAATTAGAAACAGTAAAATTAACTTTTAGATGAGTAACTATTCTCGAATAAATTCAAATCAATATCTTAAAAAGTTAAGTAAATATTTTGAATAATAATGATGTATTTAACGTTCAGTTAAATACATCTTAAAAATATAAAGAAATCGGCAAAGCCGCAAAAAATGTGGACTGATTCATCAATTTACACTCACTCAACGAATTTAAATTACAAAAGAAATAAGAAAACGGCTTTTATTATATTAATTACTAGAAGAAATAACATATTGAATTCGTTATTTTCTACATATTACATTTATTTATTTATTTATCTCACATCTACTGTCCATATATTTTTAAGTTACCACTTTGATGAAAAGTACTATTTTGTTCATTAAATTAAATAATTAATAATTTGTGGAATTTAAATAACAGTTGTCGATTAAATAGTTTATTACTTGACAATACTTAAATTAATAATAATGAAAAGTATTTTTTTAAATATATTAAATTAAAAATTAGAATCAGTAACATTAACTTTTAAGATAAGTAACTATTAAAATCATGATACATCTGTAATAATTTTCAAATATTTATTTTCATTATCGTGAAAGATTAACCATTGCTCGCTCTTATGGCTTAATAAAGGCTGTCTCACTTTGCATAAAAGACTTAAAGAAATAGTGTGATTCAATGAACCATCTTTCCTAGGCCGATCCACTCCGAAAAGATCGACCCGTCGAAAATATCGTACCGATCAAATGGTTTGAAATGATCGAGCCCATCAAAAAGATCGAGCCGATCAGAAAGATCGGATCGATCGGCTCGAGCCGCTCGAGCCGATCGACAAGATCGAGCAGCTCGATTACTTGCAAGGATCGAGCAGTCGATCTTTTTTGATCGATCTTGCCCATCACTAATTTTTAGTCTTATTTACTGAATTATTATTGTCTATCCAGAAACCTAAATATTGTGAATGGGGTTTCTTTATTAAATTTTAGGTTATCTCATAACAGTGATTAAATAAGTTGAACGAGCTATCAATTTTTCACTAAAAATGTGTTATAATAGTAGGGATTAATTTTAATTATTGAAATTATTTTTATTAATTTTTCCTATAAACTAACACCTAATTACTTCGATTTATTTTTAAATTAAGTATTTGCAATATAGGTGTTTGGGCGAGGTTCCTCCTGGTTCAAAGGACTCGTCCGGTTTCGGGTTTGTATTAATTAAAACAACTACGTTGCGTTTAACGCGTCTATTAATACACTTTAACAATTTACAAAATAGATGCTTGCACGATGAAGCGTGAATTGAAACTTACAACTAAAAATGAAAAAATTATTTACAAAATGTACAAAAATGGTGGGGGCGTCTTGCGCATCAAGACACTCATTATCAGGTAAAATGGACCTTCTAGAGAAATCGCCGCAGATGGCTAATTGGCAAAAAATCCCATAATCCGCACCTTTTGTGTAACAATGCAAAGGATTGCTGAAATGTTTGTTAAATCTATAATAAAATTTAAAGTAGGTAATAACCTTTAGGTAATGAGATTTTGAGGAAGGTATTAAGATAAAATGTTTACACAAAAGATGGGATTAGAAAATGTAAATAAGTGAAAAGTAAATTTAAGGACGTAATAAAATTAAAATATTCGAAACTGCATTTAAAGAATAATACAATAAAAATATGGACAATAATAAAAATAGAAACGTGCACCATAAGCACAAACATACCGGCCGCCTTGAAATGACCTGGTATTTCAATAGTAAAGATTGAATGCATACATAAAATTACAAAATAAAACATGTTGACATATGTACAAAATATTAAAATAATCAATGTACATGATGGACAAAATACTGTTTATAGCTGGGAGTCAATGGGAAGCGCACACACATTCATTATAGAACGTTTTATAACACTGGTCGGAGTTTTCACAGAGATAAGTTCAGAAACATATTCCTTAGACCAACGTTTCCAGAAGTGCTGTGTAAGCTGCTGAATCCTCTGGAATCTTGATAATCGGGACTCATGTATGTCAGCTAAATTTGCATCCGGTGGCCCGATTATTGAGCGTCCAATCAAAAAATGAGCCGGGGTCAAGGGATTGAAGTCATTCGGATCATTTGACAAAGGAGACAATGGACGGGAATTAAGGATACCTTCTACCTGTATCAAATATGTGCTTAATTCTTCGAAAGTGAGAGAAGCGTTACCGATTACGCGCTTTAAAATAGATTTGACGGATTTTACACCCGCTTCCCAAAGTCCGCCAAAATGCGGGGAGCGGGGTGGAATGAAATGCCAATTAATCTCAAAGTTGGCCGAATCTAAGATTATATTATTTTGACTCTCATTTTTTAATAAAAATTGTGCTAATTCGTTAAGCTCATTTCGAGCACCAATGAAATTTTTGCCATTATCGGAATAAATATCAAGTGGCTTTCCCCGCCTACTACAAAAACGGCGCAAACATGCGATAAAAGCAGCGGTAGTTAATTCAGAAACTAGTTCCAAATGTAATGCCTTAGTCGAAAAACATACAAAAATGCACAAATATGCTTTACTAACTTTAGCACCGCGACCTTTTCTGTCTTTGATTAAAAGAGGTCCGGCATAATCCACTCCGCACGATTGAAAAGGACCAGTGGGCATAATGCGCTTCTCTGGTAAGTTGCCCATTAATTGCAACTGTTTAGTGGGATTACATTTAATACAATTTATGCAATTCCTAACAATATTTTTGCATAAGTTACGCCCAGATAGAGGCCAATATTTATTTCTGATATGTGCTAGTAATGTTTGGGGACCACAGTGCATTTGAGCCTTATGTTCTGTGTCGAGAATGAGTTGGGTCAGTTTTTGTTTATTATGTAAAATAATTGGGTGACGTTTTTCAAAAGAATAATTTGAGTTATTTAAACGACCACCTACTCTTAAAATGCATTCTTTGTCCAAAAATGGGTTTAATGCTAAAATTGAGCTGCGTTTATTAAGCGATTTATTGTGTCGCAAATCATGAATTTCATTATAAAAATATTCTTGTTGGGCTAATTTTAGTAATGCGTTCTTTGAATAATTTAATTCGTGAACGGTTAGAGGACCTAATTGTTTATTTACTGTACATTTTGAATTATTTACAAATCTATAACAATAACTTATTAATCTAACTAATTTATTGAAATTTGAGTATTTTAATAATATTGCAAAATCTTTTAGTGAATTTGTTGCTGCTGCACACGTTACTGTTTTGCGTTCCTCTAAATTGTGTTTTTCTAAATCGAAAGCATTTAATCCTACGATTGGCCACTTATCAGGATTTAACTTTAAATATGACGGGCCTGACCACCATAAGAGATTATCAACTAAGTCTTTAGAATTACTGCCCCTTGTTATTATATCAGCTGGGTTGTCATGTGATCTCACATGTAACCATTTACCTGTCTTTGTTAGGTCTTGAATTTCTGTGACTCTATTAGCCACAAATGTTTTCCAACGGTTGCTTTCGGATTTTAACCAACATAAAACAATCGTTGAATCACACCAAAAGTATTCATCATTAAATTTTAATTCTAAGGAATTACGTATTTTATTAACTAATTGTGCTAATAAAAGTGCACCGCAAAGTTCAAGTCGTGGGATGGATATTTGTTTTAAAGGAGCCACCTTTGATTTGGCGCAAATAAAATTGATTTTGACATCCCCGTTCTCATTTATTGACTTAATATACACGCACGCGCCATAAGCTAATTGTGATGCATCAGAAAAGCCATGAAGCTCAATCCGAGAGTAAGAGTCGCACATTATTTTCCTATTGACTTTTATGTGATCTAAATAATTTAGGTTGTCAATAAATTTATTCCACCGTGTATGAATTTCAATGGGTAAGGATTCATCCCAATCGAGTTTAGATTGCCAGAGTGATTGTAATATTAACTTAGCTGTAATAATAACAGGCGCTAAAAAACCTAACGGATCAAATAATTGACCAATAAACGACAAAATTGTTCGTTTCGAGATGCGTTTAGTTACTATAGTTTTATTTTTGTATTTAAATGAATCTGTTGAAGAGTCCCAAAGAAGCCCTTGTGTTTTTACTTCTAATGAGTCGGATATTGTTAATGAGTTTGATTCTCCCTTTTTAATATTTGGCAGTACTGCGTTGTGATTAGACAACCATTTACGTAATTCGAATCCAGCACCAGCTAGAATATGAGTAATTTCTGTACGTAATTGTACAACTTCGGAAATAGTATTACCCCCCGTTAACAAGTCATCGACATAAAAGTCGTTTTCAATGACGAAACTTGTGTTAGAAAATTGAGATTTATAATCGACGGCTAATTGTTTTAAACAGCAAATAGCAAGAAATGATACCGAAGCAGTACCGTATGTGACTGTTTTTAATTCGTATTCTTTTATTTTGTAATTAGGCGATTCACGCCATAAAATACGCTGAAGAGGCCTGTGTTCAGGAGCAACTAACACCTGCCTATACATTTTAGTTATGTCAGCAGTCAACGCATATTTAAATCGTCTAAATCTTAATAAAATAGAGAATAAGTCGCGCTGTATAGTTGGCCCTACCATTTGAATCGAGTTAAGTGATAATCCCGAATCGGATTGTGCTGACCCATCAAATACCACCCGTAGTTTTGTAGTATTGCTGTCTTCTTTAAAGACCGGATGGTGCGGTAGATAAAATGACAATTCTGATTTAAAATCTAAAGGATTAATTTCGCTCATGTGGCCTAATTTTTCATACTCTGACATAAAGGTAACATATGATTCGCGAAGTGAAGAATTTTTAGACAATTTTCGTTCTAATGAATAGAATCGTTTTAATGCTGCTGATCGAGAGTGCCCTAATTTATTTACATTATCACGTAAAGGTAATTTAACTATAAATCGACCATCGCTTGATCGTTTAGTGTTTTTAATAAAGTTAGTTTCACACATGATTTCTTCCTCAGTATAAGGTGAGGCGTTCGCATTAACATCCTCAATTTCCCAGAATTTAGATATTTGAAACTCATTATTTAACGATAAATTAGACGACGTGCTGTAATTATTAATATTAAGTGTAATAGGTCCCGCAATAACCCAACCCAACTTGGTTTTTTGAAGAATTGGCATACCTTTTCCTAACGATATTTGCCCTACACACAATAAATTAAAAAACAAATCAGAACCTATTAGCATGTCTATGTCGCCGGTTTTATTGAATGCAGGATCCGCGAGATTAATGTTTTTAGGAATATTTAAGAATGACGTATTAAATCAAAATTGTGGCAGCCTGTCAGTTATTTTTTCTGAAATTAAACATGTTAACTTTGATTCAAATGAAGAATTGTTTGACTTGAATTTGATTTGAGTTTTCTTATTAATACGTGAGGTGCCTTGATTAATGCCGGTGATAGATATGTTTATATGCTCTTCTGATGCGTCCAATTTGCGACACATTTCTGCAGAGATGAAATTAGATTGTGAACCGGAGTCAAGAAGTGCGCGGCAATTATGACTACGGCCATGTTTATCAACTAGATTTACGCATGCAGTTGACAAAAGTGTGTGCATATTATTACACGTTGCATGATTTGATGTTGCGGGTGATAAATTGGTATTAGCGGGAATAGTTTGAATGTGAAGCAAAGAATGATGTCTTTTTTGACAAGTTTTGCACATATGTGTGCTTTTACATTGTTTGTTCGTGTGCCCTTTATTTAGACAATTAGTGCATAAATTTAATTCTCTTCTTTTCGTTAATCTTTCATTGGGAGATAATTGATTGCATGTGTGGCATGCATAAATTAAGTGTAACTCATTACATAAGAGACAATTATTACGTTTTTTAATATTATTATTACTATTATTTGTTACTAAGTTCGATGATCTAGCTGGTTTAGAAAAGTGACTATGTTTAATTATGTTATGTGTTTTTTGCGGGCGTAATGTATCTAAAAGATCGCGTTTACATTTAAGAAAATCGTATAAATTGTCTAATTCTGTTAATTGGTCAGATTTATTTTGTAACTCAAACTCGGTGCGGGTTTTAAAATCAAATTTATTTTTTATTATTGAGCACATGATTATTTCCCACATATCGACTGCAGGTACAATATTTTTTAGAGCTTTTATATTGCCCTGCACGCAATCTAACAATGATCTTAATGAAACATTAATATTTTTTGTATCTATTTGCAAATCCCAAATAGATTGCAAAAGCTTATCAACAATAAGCCTCTTGTTTTCAAATCTATGGGTTAATAATTCCCACGCGGTTTGATAATTACTTGAAGATACAGTAAGTGACTGAATTGTGTTTGCTGCTTCGCCGCTTAGACATGATTTTAAGTAATTAAATTTTTGAATATCATCAATGGAATCGTTGTTATGAATTAATGATTGAAATGTTTCTGAAAATGATGTCCATTGATCATATTCGCCAGAAAAGTTAGGTAACGTTAACATCGGTAATTTAACATTAAGCGGTTATGAAATGCTTTGAGTTGGACTGGAAGCCACACTAGATGCGGGTTGTGTGTCCTCTAAAAATGTTTCATATTTTGAAACTGTTTCCTCATAAGAAATTTCGAATGTTTCTCGTTCTTTATTATGAGTGTCCATGTTATCTTCATCTAGAAGCTCAATTTGATCCATTAAATTGTTAAATTTATCCAATAATGGCTTCGTTTCATTGAGTCGAGTTTTAATTTTACTATATACTGATTCACTAACATTAGCAGTATTTAAATTATTATAAAAGGTGTTAGCACGAGTTAATGCAGATTTAATTTTACTGCGTTGGCATATTAAAGATTTTAATTCCTGATTGGAAATTTTGATACAAGTAGAAAGCCGAAAAAGAGAGAAAATTGGTAAAAGGATTGACTTACTACTTTTGATTGCTCTGGGTTGCACTCACGGCGTCGTCGGACTGCGGCTTCCTGGAGAATAGGTGCGGCGTCGGCTAACTATGGTAACGCTTCCTCGGGAACGACACGGCGTTAACGAACTGCGGCGACGGCTTCTTAGAGAGCGGAGCGGCGCGGCGTCGGTTAACTGCGGTAACGGCTTCGGAGTACTTGAACGGCGTTAGCGGCAGACTACGGCTTCCTGGTATACTGAAGCGACGTCCGAAAACTGCGGTGATTACTGCTTCCCTTTGGTTTCAATCCGGAACGTGTCCTCGAGTATGTAGACTATTGAGGGGTTCAGGTTGACATGTACAAGACTCGCTTCCTATGTGGACAATACTTCTGTCGCTGAGGGGAGTCAGGGAGTTTCTTCTTCGTTCACTTCTCGATGCACGATATGTTAATCGAAGGACCGATATATTGATTTATTCACTCGAATAAATCGATGTTTGTTGAACTTATCCGGTTCGAAGGACCAATGTTTGGGCGAGGTTCCTCCTGGTTCAAAGGACTCGTCCGGTTTCGGGTTTGTATTAATTAAAACAACTACGTTGCGTTTAACGCGTCTATTAATACACTTTAACAATTTACAAAATAGATGCTTGCACGATGAAGCGTGAATTGAAACTTACAACTAAAAATGAAAAAATTATTTACAAAATGTACAAAAATGGTGGGGGCGTCTTGGGCATCAAGACACTCATTATCAGGTAAAATGGACCTTCTAGAGAAATCGCCGCAGATGGCTAATTGGCAAAAAATCCAGGTAAAATGGACCTTCTAGAGAAATCGCCGCAGATGGCTAATTGGCAAAAAATCCCATAATCCGCACCTTTTGTGTAACAATGCAAAGGATTGCTGAAATGTTTGTTAAATCTATAATAAAATTTAAAGTAGGTAATAACCTTTAGGTAATGAGATTTTGAGGAAGGTATTAAGATAAAATGTTTACACAAAAGATGGGATTAGAAAATGTAAATAAGTGAAAAGTAAGTTTAAGGACGTAATAAAATTAAAATATTCGAAACTGCATTTAAAGAATAATACAATAAAAATATGGACAATAATAAAAATAGAAACGTGCACCATAAGCACAAACAATAGGTATTACATAGTTTTTTTGATAGAGATAAAGAGAAGGATACGCAAAATTTGTTGAAAATATAATGATCTAATAATTGTATGAAAATCAAGATATTAGAAAATAATATGTTATTTATAGATGTAGTGTAGTAAAAAACGCAATCATTGATATAATATTGCAGTAAATTTCATTTAACTTGCATTTGAAAATAATTAAAACTGAAACGCGCGAGTAAATTTAATATATATACATTTAATTCAGGCAAATTCGTAAATAGTGAAATTAGAGTTGGATTTGTTTAACAAATATTTGCAATAAACCGATGACGAACATCAAAAAGGCCAGTAATCACAATGCACTCGCAATTTACGTAAATCCCATTAAATCAGCAATCGGATTGGACAGGATTTAATTTGAAATGTACAGGGTGGTGGATTCACATTAATTACGGTAGGGTTATTTTTTACCTATCTTAATGGCGACATGTCTGAATTGAATGCGATCATAATTTGACATATTGCTACTAAATATGTATTAATTATTGTTAATTGAGGTTTATTTATGCGGAGTCATTTGAATACAGATTATCGCCTGATGCATATATCGTTCAGCCAAACTAACTTCGGTGTATAGAGTAGATAAATCTTGTTAAATTTAGCTGTAACAGTAGATTTACTGTATCCGTGGAGAAGGAAATTAGCAAATCCGATATAGGTTGCTCGGTAAGAATTGAGGAGTAGGTCGATCGATAACTCAACGGGGTGTCCTATAGGCTACGTCCTATTTTCGAAACTTCCGGGTAATGACACGTAAATCAGCTTGTATTCTTGTAAATATATGCACACTAATATATTTTTACAATCGCCGCATATTTCTCATATTACATTGTATTGTTTTAATGGAAATATTCAAACTCGAGTTTTTAGCGGATGTATATGTTTAAAAGTTAGTTTTCGCTATTGACGATGAAAAATAAATTGAATTTGTTTTTATGTGTTGTCAAGGCAACGGGGTTTTGATAATATGTCCTTGACATATTTTATGTATAAAAATTTATTCAAGTTATATATAAGTCAAATATTCTTTTTCTCTTTTCTAAAAATTTATATGTACAATAATTTATATATAAGTATATGCAAATTTCTTTACCTTAAATCACAGCAGCGATTATTCGCATTTTACAACATAGAATGCTGTTTATTATTACGTGTATGGGGTGGCTGTGATTCTAAGCACTTTTTTATTTTGATGTGCAGGTAATAAAAGCAACGCTTTACGGCATTGCTTGATCATAAATTGCTTTTATTTTTTGTCGTTTAGGCAATTTTATATATCGGTGTGAGTGTGCGAGCTTCTGGGAGCACCATTTTTAAAGCTCGTGAACGGAATATAGTAGGTTGCAATAAAAATAATTTAAGGCTACCCTTAACAGGGTTTGTTTCCATTTAAAGTTATATGCAGAACAATAACTAGTAGAGTCCGGAATTAAACGCGATTAATTATTCACTTTTAAATATGTATAAAAAATATGAAATATGTATGAAGACTAGAAACATACAAACATATAAAATAACATTTTTGCGTGATATGATTTAATTAAATATTCAATTAATATGTGAGTCGCCCGTGTTTTTAATTCTAATAATTCTTATCAAAATAGTTCAAAAATGTTTCACCGCGGTTTAAGTGAGCAATTCATTCATTAAATATAATGAGTACATAGTTTGTATAATATATTTATGTATTAGTTTTCTACATTAAACATTTAATGTGTAGTGAACAATTGTTAAAAATTTCAAATTCCACAATTGTACAATATTGTTGATATTTCAGTAATCAAATCAAACCTGTTATCGGATTTCTAATTGATCTTATCCTTCTTCGAATTAAATATCATAAATATTTTATTTTAAATTTGTTTTTGTTCTGAATGTATACGCACACGCTGTGATGATGAGCGCGGGTACGGAGATGAGCTTGTCTGCTCGATGAGGCACTGGTACGTGATTAGAAGGAGGTGGCTCCTTGCATTTTTCTTCCGTACTTAATGTGTCAATGTGCTTAATATATTTTACAATATTTTAATAAATAGAACGATATATATAATAATATACCTACTGAGTGTGTGTTAACGCTCTTCTTATGAACAACGTGAGGTACTATTAAGGAACCTGTACCTAAGAAACATCATATTATTAACAAATAGTGATTGTAACCTCAAAAATCCTTCTTTTCCGTCGTCTAATTTAACCTGTGCTGTCAATATCTTAAAGTCACCACGAAAGACCGCGTAGTGTGAAGCGTGTCTGTTGTTATAATTATCATCCAAATCACTTTTATTCCATCTGTGTTTATCCAATGTTAAAGTTGAATATATAATATGCGCTTATATTCATTGTTGTTGATAAAACAAGATTCGGCCATATTAGCAATAGCAGTGCGCACGCATCCACAATCTGCGCAGCTGACTCAGGACAGGTGTAGTTGCCAAATTTACGCCAATTTCGTTAATACCGCGGAAATATCATGCCGATGATCTGCTGTATTTGTGCTCGTAACATCAGCCCTAAACTAGTCGCTTCGAAATGTCATAAATGTTTAAATTGGCATCATGCCTCTTGTATTGATTTAGATATTGATCGAATAAATTATTATATTGGGGAATTAAAAATGAATCTGGCGATAGGTGAACATGCATAAAATGTACTCCGGATGAAGAAGACACTCCGTGTATTGTAGAGAACAAAGATGTTATTAGCTCTAAAAGTAATGAAATGTTATTCATAATGATGGTTGCGACCGTTACTATGTGGTAATTCGTAATGAACAATGAATAAAACACTTACTATGTTTTAAACCACTAAAATTTATTATAATATATAAATATATTACAATGTGTACGACTTAAGTTTCGACTTTTGACGGTCATTATCAGACCTGACCTGATAATGACCGTCAAAAGTCGAAACTTAAGTCGTACACATTGTAATATATTTATATATTATAATATAAATTTTAGTGGTTATAAACATAGTAAGTGTTTTATTCATTGTTCATAATGAAATGTTATTAATTGAAATTAGAAAAATGTTCGAAAATGTTATAGATAGTCGTTTTTGCCACATTTAATACGAAAATTAATGAATTTACATTTTTGAATGTTCAAGGTTAAATCATTAATCTCGCACAATTGCACGAGCTTATCAAGGCAACACTGAATATGACGCTGATCAATAATTTGTGGTTTTACTTTATCAAATGCCTTGGAGAAGTCAGTATAGATTGCATCAACTTGATGTCCCTTCTCCAAAGCATCTAATATATAGCTTTGGTATTCCAATAAATTTGTAACTGTTGACCGTCCAATACAAAACCCATGTTGTTCCTGAATAATTATATTTTTGGACAGCCACCTTAACTGACATGAAACAATTTTATCTAGGATTTTTGGAATAGCTGATTGGTGCGCCACTCCCTATAGTTACTAATTAAATCCTTGTTTCCAGATTTAAATAGGCATTAAAAAGCTATATTTCCATAAATCAGGGGGAAAACACCTTGAGACAGTGACCTTTGAATATCATATATATTGGTTTTTAAAGAGAGCATACACAATTACTCAAGAAGTCTCCAGGAATGCGGTCAGGCCCACAGTTAAAATTATTTGCTAATTGTGACAACTCATCATAAATGTCCGCCGAATTAATAACAAAGCTTCCGCAACTAGCCTTTTCATCAAGAATACATATGGTACCATTGACTTGTTATGTTGTCGTGACATATAATTAGAAGCAAAACTATCCGCAAAAGAGTTAACAATTGAATTCAAATTTCTGAGGATAACACAATTCGATGTCATTATTCGCGGAAAACCTTTTTCAGCTTTGATACATGTTGCCAGAACGTTCTTGGATGACTATTAACATTTAACTCCATGATTTTTTATATATCGATCCTCATTATCAAGACCTGACCTGATAATGACCGTCAAAAGTCGAAACTTAAGTCGTACACATTGTAATATATTTATATATTATAATAAATTTTAGTGGTTAAAAACATAGTAAGTGTTTTATTCATTGTTCATAATGAAATGTTATTAATTGAAATTAGAAAAATGTTCGAAAATGTTATAGATAGTCGTTTTGCCACATTTAATACGAAAATTAATAAAACACTCGGGGAATTTACTTCTGCACTTGATTAATTTGCAACTAAATTGAATAGTCTTGATATGGAAAATAAACAATTAAAAGCTGAAATTGAAAAAATTAAGAGCACCCAAATCAAAAATCCTGAAACGAATAATAATATTATTAACGAAATAGAAGAGCGAAATGTCAAATCTAAAAATTTGATTATTTTTAACTGAAAGGAATCATTGTCTTGCAATACTCAAATACGTATTAATGATGACATGTCTGCAGTTATTATTTAATAATGACACTGATATTATCCCTTCGATAAAAATGTAATCCGTATTGGTAAAAAGAATGAAAATAAGACACGACCTATCAAAGTTATATTCATGAATAAAGATACTCCCATCAATGTATTAAAGAATCTAAATAAACTTTTACCTGAAGACACAAATATTTAAAATTAAATCGGATCTAACAATAATTCAAAGACAATATATCAAAGATCTTTACAGCAATATGATGGAAAGAAAAAATAAAGGAGAAACGAATTTGACTATAAAGTATATTAATAATATTCCAAGAATAATAGGATACTTCAAATAAATCGGGAAAAACTAAATCGGGAAAAACTAAATATTTTAAAAACTAACTGTATATGTTCAAAATGTTAGCGGAATGCGTACAAAAATTGAAGATATAGCTTTAAATATAAATTTATGTAATTATGATGTCATTGTTTCTCATTGAAACGTGGCTTAATAATGAAATATCAAACAGTGAACTTAATTTGTTTTAATTATAATAATTATAGGTTAGATAGAAATCAGTTTAATAGTGGTAAAATTCGAGGAGGTGGTATATTAATATGTGTACGAAAAGATATTTGTTCTAATGAATTAAGCATTTCTGAGGTTCGTTTAGAAAAACTCGGTACATCATACAGCGGTAACATTCACAGCCAAAATTGATGATATAGAAACTTTCACTCCCCCTCATTCTATTAGGAATTTTAAGAAGGCAAATTATGCGGAAATTAATAAATATTTGAGTTTGATTGATTGGGATGACATCTTTGAAGAACGTGATATCAATAAGATTACAGTTATTTTATGCAAACTTGTATCATGTAATTAATTTGTATGTGGCCATGAAAGTGATTCATGAGCAATTATCCCTATTGGTTTGATTTTATACTAATTAAAATGATCAAGGAGAAGAAAGCTCTTCATGCAAAATACAAACAGCATAGACTCGATGAAGATTGGCAACGTTTTTGTAAATTAAGAAGAGAATGTAAAAATCGATGCAAAATATTAGAGGATCGATATATAAAAAATCATGGAGTTAAATATTAATAGTCATCCAAGAAAGTTCTGGCAACATGTATCAAAGCTGAAAAAGGTTTTCCGCGAATAATGACATCGAATTGTGTTATCCTCAGAAATTTGAATTCAATTCTTAACTCTTTTTGCGGATAGTTTTGCTTCTAATTATATGTCACGACAACATGATAAGTCAATGGTACCAATATGTATTCTTGATGAAAAGCTAGTTGCGGAAGCTTTGTTATTAATTCGGCGAACATTTATGATGAGTTGTCACAATTAGCAAATAATTTTAACTGTGGGGCCTGACCGCCTTCCTGG
>OZ018392.1:38937810-39061810 GCA_963969525.1 Ontholestes murinus | reverse complement strand
AAGACAGTTTAAATCAAATAACACAAGGCATGTGCATGAAAATAATACAGACGAGAACAATACGGATTCATCAACAAACACAACAAGCATTAGGTGTATAGAGACTCCGAAAAAGGTACTACTTTCAGTTAAATTAAATGGAATATCGACATGCTGTACGATCCAGGTTCAGCATATTCAGTGATTTACAGAAGACACAAATTGGTTCACCAAAATTGAAATCTACACGTAACATTGAAGCAGTTAACAAAAAAATCAAGTTCTAAAGGTGTACGTAGTTGATGGGAATTATTTTCCATTGTTTGGTTTAGATTGGTGTCTAAAATTTAAATTGCCAATGCCAACAGAAGCAAAAATATGCCATACTAAGGAAAATAAGGTAAAAACAGAAGAAGTAGGCGATGCAGAGATCCAACAAATTCTCAAAAATCATCAAGAACTTTTTAGTGGAAAGCTAGGTTCAATAAACGGACACATTGTAAAGATTCATATTGACCCACAGGTAACACCTTGTTACCGTCTTTTTGTTCAAACGAGAATAAAAATGAATTATTTCGATTATAACATAATTCAATTTTTTTGCAACTAGTAAAATCCGTGTATGTGTAGATAATATTTACAATCGACCATAAACAGAAACGCCCATCATTCCAGCCAGTTATCCAAAGAATTTTAGATAATCCTTAACTGGACCTTTCTCTCAGCTACCTAAGACAATTAACACGGTAAGCGGCTTACAACGGTCAATACGTAAACTCGTAGCCGAACCCAAAAGGCCGTACCAACATTTGGCGCGGATATTGCAAAAAGCGAATGACGTCGTAGCAATTAGGCAAGGACGCGCAAGGAATGTTCGCCCAACAATAAGCGGGAAAATCACCAGCAATTTTCGCGGTTTATAGGGAAACCGCGAATCAAATCAATGATCTGAAGGCAGAACTAAATAGTTGAGAGAAAGACCTTTAATATGATATCAATCACTCATCAATAATTTGTTAAGTTATGTATATATTGTTTTTTTTAACATGACTGGCTACAATGATGGGAAATTAGGTTTTCAACGGCTAGATTTTTCCATGGAAAAATCTATTATAACAAATTAACATTGTAATGTTTCAGCACTTGTTGTTTGCATTTCAAACTGATACTTTTTTCGCATATATTATTTTTATTATCTGTACGGATAATTGCATTGGTGTCTTTATTTCGACATCTTAAAGTATGTGATATATTTTAATCATGCATCCCCTGAAACCTGTATTCATTTTTATTTGTAAAAATTACTCTAGCTATTAATTTGGGTTCCTCGAAGTTTCCTCAAGAGCGGACGGGCGATAAATAATTACCGCTACTAGGAAGTCGTAGGGGGGGTGCGATTTTTGAGATAACCATATATAAGGTCAGGGTTGATAACTCTAAAGTAGTAGAAAAACGATTCTCAAACCGTTATTATCGAGTTATCACCGAGTTGCCGAAAATCTGTAAGTTGTTTTTATGTGCCATTACTTTGTTAATCTTTTTGTTTCACTTATACTTATTTTTCTCTTTGTAATTTTGTTAATTTGTTTTGTTGTGTTATCTCAAACAATATTTTTTTAATTTGCTATTAATTATTTTGTGTGTATATTCGTAAATAAATTGTTTGTTGTTAAATAACAAATCTTCACATCTGACTAACTAACACCATTCCTTAAATAACAAATTTATAAGTGGAATAAAACAAATACATTATTATTTTTATTAAGTGGCTGTGTTAAATTAAGAGCTAATCGGGTAATCAGGGGGTTACCGAATCAGACATCAGGCCAGGATTTTTTTGTTTTAATTTTTCTTGACCGGGAGTCTTTGGCTTCAAATAGCCTTAGACCGTAAACGTAAGGCTCTTCGACCCCGACCGGTACTTATCGCATTACAGAAACAAGTAGAGACAGAACCCAAACGTTTACAATCAGAGGGTATTCTCGAACCAGTAGACATTATAACTGAGAGTGTAGAATGGGCAACGCCCATTGTAATAGCGGTTAAGTTAAATGGCAATGTACAAATTTGTGGTGATTTTCGTCTAACTATTAATTCACATGTACAACGAGACGCTTACCCGATTCCTCATGGTGAAGACATAATGTCTAAACTAGCAGGTAGTCAACAATTTAAAAAAGTAGATCTACGAGATACTTACTTACAACTCAACGGGCATCCAGAATCGAGAAAGTACTTGGTCATATCAACATATAAGGTATATTTCAGTAACAAAAGGTTTCCTTTTAGAATATCTTTCGCTCCATAATTCTTTCAACTAATAATGGATTATTATTGTAATATATCGGAATTCATATTTATTTTGTCATTGGCGCCATTCTATGTGCGCAGTATCCCTTTTTATGTTAAACTTTTTTATTGTAAATATTCGTGTGCCGCAGCAGAGAATAAATCGAGCTAGCAACGAGTGTGAACCGTTTTATTATACTTCCAAGTGTGCTCTTCCTCATCTTCGTGTTAATATACAATAATTGGCGACGAGGCTCAAACAGTAACCCATGTACAATGGCAGAAACGGAAGATAGTAGCAGTGGTGTAACTGGGAGGTTGAATGGATTTCATCACGAGAAGAATGATATCACAGTTTTTAAGGTAAAACTCCATCAATTCATTTCTGTGAACAACTTCGACAAAAACGACACTAAAAAACATACTATCCTCCTAAACATTCTCCATGAGGACACATATATATATTGTTACGGAATTTATGTGTTCCCGAAAACATCGTAGAAAACTCGTATGAAGATTTACTGGATAAGCTAGTTAAACATTGTAGTCCAGTGCAATTATTTTTTGCGGCTAGGGTGAAATTTTACAAGGCACTTCGAAATCAAGAAGAGTCCGTGGCGGCCTGGGCGGCGCTCGTTCGGAGTTTATCGGCGGGATGCGGGTTTGGCTCCGAAATCAACACAGTCATGCGAGACATTTTCGTCGTGGGAATAGGAAGCGGCCCCATATTGGATCGTCTTCTGGAAGTCGCTACAGGTGCTACTCATGCGGTAATTTCAGAACGTATTTATTACAGACATTTTAGAAAATTTCCACTATTAAAAAATCATCTAATCTTTAAGGATTATATTGGATTTAGTTTTAAACCAATGGGGAAATTAAATTGAAACGTTACATTTAATAAAAAAATATATAAATTGGAAATGTATGTTATTAAGAATGGGGGAGTTCCACTGATTGGAAGGAAAGCATTAAGATTATTCAATATTGGAATTAATAGTGACAGCGTTGAAAATAATTATAGCATCTCAAATGTGTCCGACAAAGTAGATATTTTATGTGAAAAATATAAAAAAAAATTGAAAACGGCTTGGGAACATTTAATAGAGATAAAATTACTTTGAAAATGAAAGAAAATTTTAAACCTAAATTTTTTAAAGCTCATCCTATTCCATTTTCATTAAAACAAAAGGTAAAAAATGGTGATGTGGCCATCATAGTAGTTACCCTATATTTTACTCGAAAACTATGAGGTTTACGCAAAAAAACTATTCTTCATGTTTTGTTCAGTTTTAAATTCTCTACAATTATTTGTTATATAAATTTCATGTAGCTACAATAGTTTATTAGAAATTTGCAAAAAATGTCAAAATTCAGGGGACCCCAAAACGGATATTTCCGCAAAAAACAATTTTGAAAAAAAATCACGAAAACAATAGTCCCCCTATATATACTATTTAGGGAAACTAAAAATGAAATAGAACGTTTGGTTAAGTTAAAAGTTTTAGAACCGGTTACATATTCCAATTGGGGTACTCCAATTGTACCAATATTAAAACCTAATGGTTCAGTAAGAATTTGTGGAGATTACAAGCTAAGTGTCAATCCCAGTTTAGAAATATTAAGATTCCCATTGCCGAGAATTGAATATTTGTTTAATAAATTAACAGGAGGAAAGACATCTTCTAAAATTGATTTATCAGAAGCATATCAGCAAGTTTTATTGTCGGAAGAGTCACGAGATTTTGTAACGATATCTACTCATATGGGTCTACTCATATGGCCGGACCATTGGTAATGGCAGTATTACCAATGGTCCGGCCTACTTTCAAAAGATGATGGAACAGTTGTTAGCTGATATTCCGGGGGTTGCATGTTATTTAGACGACATTATAATCACTGGAGACGCTGATGATGATCACTTAAGGCGACTGGAGATAGTTTTTAAAAGATTAAAGGACAGCGGACTTTAGGTAAAATTGAATAAATGTCAATTCATGCAAACGTCTATACAATATTTAGGGCACATAATTAATCAAAATGGGTTACATACCACTAATGAAAGGATAGCTTGTATCACAAATTGTCCCCGTCCTAGGAATATTACAGAACTAAAGTCCTTTCTGGGAATGGTTAATTTTTATTATAAATTTATAAAAAATGGGGGCACATTATTACATCCCTTATATACATTACTGAAAAGAATGTTCAATTTGAATGGAATTCAGATTATGAAAATGCATTTAAAGCTTGTAAAGAATTGTTAATAGCTAAAACAATTTTATGTCATTTTGATCCAAAAATTCCACTAAAGTTGACAGTAGACGCTTCTAGTGTAGGGGTGGGAGCAGTTTAATCTCATGTAACTCACAATAAGGTGGAAAAACCAATTGCATATGTCTCTCGGGTATTCTCAACTTGATAAGGAAGCATTAGCAATTGTATTTGGAGTATCCAAATTTTATCAATATTTATTTGGTAATAAATTTATTTTAGCCACAGATCACAAACCACTAGTTGCTATTTTTGGGCCTAAACGAGGTATATCAATTATGGCAACAAGTCGGTTGCAAAGGTGGGCACATTTTTTATCATCATTTGATTTTGATATTAGTTATGTTAAATCTCAAAATAACTCTGCTGATTGGCTATCAAGAATACCAATCAATACAGAAACAAAACAAATATCTAGGGTAAATTTTTATGAGAAAGATTGCAGTTATATTAATTTAATTGATGATAATATCAAATTACCAATCAGACATAATGATATAAAGTCAGAACTCAACAAAGACGAGGTACTTAGTAAAGTTATATATTATATTTTAAAAGGATGGCCAAGTAAATCCCCCAGTGATAAATTGAAACCTTATTTTATTAGAAAAAATGAACTTAGTGTAGAACAAGGAATTTTAATGTGGGGATATCGCATAATAATTTCAGAAAAATTTCAAAATTCAATATTATCTGAAATTCATGAAACTCACATGGGAATTGTCAAATTAAAATTATTTACTCGTGGGTATATTTGGTGGCAAAATTTAAATCAAGTTATTGAAACTTTATGTAAGCAATGCTCATTATGTAATGATTTTAAATAGGCCCCTCCTAAAACACAAATAAGCCCATGGATTTGGCATGAACAAGCATTGACTAGGATCCATATTGATTATTTAGGTCCATTAAATAACAAAAATTACTTAGTTATAGTGGATTCTACTTCTAAATGGTTAGAATGTTGTAAGATGAGTAGTACTGATTCCGTATCAACAATAAGTAAATTAATTGAAATTTTTGCACGATTTGGTTTACCAAGAGAAATTGTCTCTGACAATGGAACACAATTTACCAGTGAACGTTTCCAAAGTTTTTGCAAACAATACGGAATTAAACACACAACTAGTGCTCCATATCATCCATCAAGTAATGGCGCTGCAGAAATTTGTGTTAAATTAATTAAGCGTATTTTAATTAAAAGTAATCCTAAAACCGATGTTGAAATAAATTATGTATTATCTAAATTTTTATTTCAATATCGAAACACGCCACATACTGTGACAAATGAGTCCCCGGCGAAATTATTGTTAGGACATAACTTAAGATGTAAATTACATTTGTTAAGTAATACCATAGGAAATGTTGTAGAACAAAAACAAATACGACAAACAATAAATGCAAGAGGAAGAAGAAAAGTGAAGTTCGCGGTAAAAGAAAAAGTGAAAGTGCGCGATTTTCGCGGCGAAAGAAAATGGAGTGACGCATTAATATTAAAACCTAAGGGTAATAGACATTATGAAGTAAAAACAAACGACGGTTTAGTCTGGAAGAGACATGTAAATAAAATTATTAAAAATTCCTATGCTACTTCCAGTACTCACCCACCACATAATGTTCAGTTAGTTGATAAGTGTACAAATGTAGAAGATAAGGAATCACCATCCTCAAATATTGAAGATGTCGAAAAATCAGAATGTAAGATTAATTTAAGACGAAGAAGTCTCCTTAAAAAACCTGACCGATTCGACAACCCCAATATGTAAAATAAAAAGGGGAGGTTATGTAATATATCGGAATTAATATTTATTTTGTTATTGGCGCCATTCTATGTGCGCAGTATCCCTTTTTATGTTAAACGTTTTTATTGTAAATATTTGTGTGCCGCAACAGAGAATAAATCGAGCTAGCAACGAGTGTGAACCGTTTTATTATACTTCCAAGTGTGCTCTTCCCCATCCCCATGTTAATACACAATAATTATACTATCGGGAATTGCTGAAAAAATTTGTTATCTTGATGATATTCTCATAACAGCTCTAAATATAACAGAACACACACAACGAGTGCAAGTATTAAAACGATTAACGAACGCAGGAATTAAATCATATCAATCAAAATGTGCTTGGTTATAAGACAGCGTAGTTTTCTTGGGACATCGAATCGACAAGGAAGGACTCCATCCAACGGATGTACACATTAAAACAATAAATGGAATGCCAACTACAACAAACGTAACTAAATTACGATCATCGTTATTATCTATTACTTATTATAGCAAATTCATACCGAATCTTTACGTAAAATGCGTTCCTTTACATCGATTACTAGTACAGTGGAATTGGACTAAGCAAGATAACAAAATTTTCACAACACTCAAGAAATAACTAACATCTACGGATACATTCCAATATTCTATAAATTCAGAACTCTGTCTGTATATGGTAGACATTTCACTTATTAACAGATCACAACGAGCGACATAAGACATTAAAAGTAACCCCGTACTATTCAAAATCAAACGGCAAAGCTGAATGATCAGTAAGGACATTTAAAGAACGAATGAACGCAAGTAGTAAAGAAGATGACTTTAATCTAAGAATAAATCAATTATTACTGACTCATCGAAATACAATACAGCGATCGACAGGCATAAGTTCACTGGGAGGTCGAACTTATTTATGGTCGATCATTACGAACAGTATTCGATAATATCAAACCTGATGTGTCAAGAAACCAAGAATATGAAACAGCTAAACAGAAACTTTATCATGACAATAAATCCAAAGAAGCAACATTAGAACTTGGACAGACAGTATGGGTAAATAATCCAATAGGTAGAGGATCAATATCTGGGATAATAAAATCAGAAAATTGAATCTATTCATACTTAGTAGAGATAAATAATCATATAAAACGGAAACATACAGATCAACTGAGACCAAGGAATCATGATGTTACCTCATTTCAACCGGAGATCTCGAATCCAGTGTTATATTTACCAACTTCATCAAGTAACAAGTTACCCAACGACTTACCCGACGAGGAACCGATTCAGAAAAACATGATGTCTGAGCAGTCCGAATCGAAAACAACCAGTCTGAATGTTGAAGACGAAAATCTAATAAAAGCCACCCCAAGAAGATATACCCCACGAAATAGGAAACCAGGAAGCTTAAATTGCTATGGGAGGAATGTTGTATGTTGGGCTATCGTAGGCAGCATTGAAAACAGCGTTGTCGAACAGTATAATAACAGTGACGTTTTGTAATTTAGAAGTTCACTAATAAAGTTCCCAGTTCACAAGTTTATACATGCGTTACTACCTTAAACAGAACTCACACACTTAACCATACTACAGCTATCATACGATTCGTCACTTAATACAGCATTGCTCGAATCTTGCTCATTCCTGTTTTCAGCATTCGGTTTGTCTCGAAAAAAGAGCTTCTAATAACCCAGATTCCCTATAGTAACATCCAATTTGGGTCACCCTGTACAAAGTAGTTTATTAAGAGGAGTCATTTTTATTTCTAGTTGAATAATTATGTTTATGGGATATAACATACCTTCGATTAATCATGCATATATGCATGTATTATGTATTATGCATTAATTAGTCGGTATGCTGGGTAAGCGATATTGAAATAAATCGACTAGAATGTAAGTACAAAGGCTTGTAATTGAATCAATAGGTACTACTATGTACACATGAATAAGTTCAATTAATCAATTATTTTAATCGGCGGCTATACATTATGTTATTTTATAATATTGTATACTCTAAGAAACAAACAAAACAATTAGTGTGACATAATACTAGACAACCTGTAATTAAAGGAAATTATTTGATTCTGTGAGCGAAAAGTACAATTTATAATTAAATATTACACAATAATGTGTGATATCAACAAAATAAACGTTTTTGTTTAATTAAAGTATATTCTATTTAAATTTATGTATTACATTGTAAGCTTTTCTTTTGTATTACACGTTCAATTGTGATAGTACACATTGAAAAGGGTCAAACTTCATCTTAATATAATAATAATAGTAAACTATTTGTGATTTTCAACTTTTTATTTTACTCACTACAATTGTTCGCTACACTGTAGCGTGAAGAAATATAATATTTATTTAATAAAAAGTTGAAAATCATATATAGTTTACTATTACTAGTATATTAAGTGATAATGGATTTTCAAAAATAAGTGCCTCAACAATCAACGAGATCGATCATTAAAATAAACAAATTTTAATCATTACTTTGTTTAGCGAAAATAGGAATTTTATGAAAACAATAATAATTACAATGAAAAAAATCAATTGTTAAATAGTATTCTTGCATATTATAGGTTTTTAACATAATAACAACATTTTTAAAAACTTTTTAAGTTTGAGAACGTTTGGGCTTCGTATATACATGTATGCGTAGGAAGGTGATTGAATATTTTAATAAGTAAATAATGTGGACCTTTTTTTCTGATTAAATACTTGAGTGTGTGAAGATTATTATTCTTAGTGGTTAAAAGTATATCCTTTCTTCAACAGTTTTATTATTAACTATATGTACATTTCCAACCCTAAGGGTTCATTTTCAATAGTATGTTGACATAACAAAATAAATATAAAAGTAAAAAAAAAGTAAATAGAAAAAATAAAAATATTTGAAAAAATCGTGGTGAGTTTAAAGTTACGTTTTAGGAAAAATTTAAAATTGATATAATTTCAAGTAAAGGGTTATCTAACGGACCAAGAACCAAAGGATCAAAATCCAATAAATAATTTTTATGTTATTTCATTTCAATTGCTTCCAACATATTTAATTTATTATCTTGTTAAGTATTAAAGTAAAATCACTTTTTTAATTTTCAAAAACTTTTATTTGTTGGAATTACACGCAACAATTGTTTCTCCACACTGTGGTTTCTTCAGGCGAAGAAATGGTAGCGGTACAGAGTTGTGTATGATTTAAATACTAATTCGGGTGGTGGGAAGGGGGTTGGAGGATTTTTAGTTTTATTTTTAAAAATGAACATATTGAGTAACGGTGATCTATTAATATCCGTTTGATCATTTAGGAAGAGGCCGGTGTCTTTCCTCTTGTTGATTTCTAAATTTTCCAAGAAATTTAGTTTCCTTCCCTTTTTCTGTTGGTGGAGTATTTTGAATTCGTCATTGAACGAGTGTCCTTCTTCTAGTAGGTGGTTTGCGAATGTGGAGTCTTCTTGTGATTAATGTATGCGGCTCTATGTTCTTTTATTCGCTCAGAGAATGCACGCCCTGTTTGACCTACGTATGTTTTTGTGCAGTCACCACATGTCAACATGTATATCCCACTACCCTGATTCTTAATATTAGGATCTTTATTGTTTTTTATTAACATTCCTAAATTATTATTTGTTTTGAATAATACTTGTATATTTTGTTTTTTTTAAATGTTTGCAATTTTTAATGAAACTGGTCCTGAATACGTTATCGAAGTGAAATTATTAATGTCTTTATCTTTTATTGTAGGTTAGAGTGTTCGGTGAATTTTCTGTATTTAGGAGGGGAAGGAGAGTCAGTATTGTTGATAGGAATTAAGTTAGGTAATAATTGTAGGTTTCTTTTTTTGCTTATTTTACCTAACTTAATTCCTATCAACCATACTGACTCTCCTTCCCCTCCTAAATACAGAAAATTCACCCAACACTCTAACCTACATAATAAAATTAAAAATATTTTCAAACGATATAACTTCACTCCTACTTATACAACTAACAACACCATTAAAAATCTGCTTTCTAATTCAAAAGATAAAACTAAAAAACTTGACAAAAACGGTGTTTACTCACTGACTTACGATGTTTGCGGAGCCATCTACATCGGTGAAACAGGTAGAGCACTCAAAACTCGATTAAAAGAACATTTATCTCAAAACTACACTCTAATTTCGGCCGGCACCTTTTCATATAAAACCATACTTGCAATAATTCCAAAAACATTAATATTCTTCATCAAACTAATAAAGGTATTAAATTACTCTTACTTGAAAATTACGAAATAGACAAATTTATTGCATCTAACCGTTCATTACAATACTTAAATGACAAAACACAAACTTCATCTATCCCCCTTTATTATAGCTTAACAGATCCTTTCCATACTGCTCCTAAATAATTTCTAAGATTCCTTACTGATCATAACATTTTATACACACTATATAACTACAATAAAATATCCCCTTTTTACACACTATAATTAATTCAACATTGTTACCAACCAACTCTTTCCCCCGCTCCGCACACTCACACAAACGCAAACACACTTTATTTACACGTGTTTTATTAAACTACGACGAGTGATGTCGCATCATATGATTATCGTGCTCTTTTCAAAGTTATCTATTACACTTTATTCAGGTAAATTACAACACTATCATACTATATTTAACGGGTGTCCAGCAATTATTGCATCTAAACAACACTTTAAATGCACGTTTAGGTTATGTTTGACAATTAAAATGTCAGTTCATTTATTTGGCACATGTAAGAATCGACCTACGTTTTTGAATCCAACGCCACCCGGGACTGCAATAATTGTTGGACACCCGTTAGTTAATCAATTAATCAATATATCCATTTTAATTTTCCCAATTTTGTCTGTTGCAGAATTTTCTTTTAGTCTCCATTTTCATTATAAATTTTTGCTCACGAAGAATGAGATTATTTACGCTCCTTTTAATGATTAAGACGTGTAAGTTTATTTATTTGATTAATTACTATAACTATTTTATTTTTTAACATTTATAAAACATCACTACAATTATAAATATCATCAAACACCTATAAATATCATCTAACCTTTTTTATACTCATAATTTACTGTATTCATTTTTAATTTAGATAATAATCATATATTTATTTATGTTATTTCAATAAATCAATTTATAGTTAAATATATATCGCTTACTCTTGTTATTTATTTATAGTTTTCTGCTGATGATGAGCCTTCTAATGGTTCGAAACTAGTACAGAAATAAATATAATTACTACTGGAAGTACTATCTTTACCCTATACCACTTAAGTTCAAAAACCAGTATCGATGAATCTACAACACTCAGATACAAAGTAATTTATTAACTCGTTTTAAAGAACATACATATCACACAAAAAATCAAAATGTTGAAAAATCAGCAGTAGCATATCACACTTTCTCTACGGGCCACAAGTTTAGTTTTCATTAGAAAACACTAAATTATTTAAACATTCAACCGATAATAAATTAAATATATTGGAAGCAATTGAAATGAAAAAACATAAAAATAATTATTGAATTTTGATCTTAGTCCTTTAGATAACGTTTTACTTGAAATTATACAAATTTTAAATTTTCCCAAAACATAACTTTACACCCACCACGATTTTATAATATTTTTATTTTTTCTATTTAATTAAACATTATCATTAAGTCACCCAACTTTTTTTGGCTTTTATATTTATTTTGTTATGACAATATACTATTGAAAATAAACCCTTATGGTTCGAAATGTACATATAGTTAATAATAAAACTGTTGAAGAACGGATATACACTAATAATGTGGACCTTTTTTTATAAAATGCTAATTTATGGTGCGGATATATGAACTCGATGCCATGTCTAGAGTTAGGTGTATTATTAAATTTATGTTTTTGAAATTGATATTTGTATCCACAAATATTTTAGAGTTTCATATATATTATATATATAAATTCCTTTATAGGTTAAAATATTTTCGCGTCCGAATACTTCTCTGCATCTATCGTTATATTTTACGTGGGTCATTATTCTGATTGGGAGAAGTAATACATTTGTTATATTCCATTTGTTTATTATCAGGTAACTGACATTATTCATTCTCAAAGTTAAAAGTTAAAGTTATGGAACATAACCCGTGTACGATATTACTTATCCCAATATGAAAATTTGGTTCCATCAAGAAAGTAGCAGAAAAAGTATAGAATTTATTTTTCTGATTGCTGGTTTTTGAATCAAAATTAAAATTAAATTAAATTAATTAGTTCAATTTTTTTACACTTGGGACAACCAAATTTGAATTAAAACACTTTAACTTTGTTTTACCACAAAAAATATTTATTGCTGTGACTATAGTTTCGAACATTCACTGTTCATTATCAAACACTTTATGTTTGATAATGAACAGTGAATGTTCGAAACTATAGTCACAGCAATAAATATTTTTTGTGGTAAAACAAAGTTAAAGTGTTTTAATTATCTTATTAAAATGTACCACCAAGTTAACGCCGACAACATTCAAGAACAAATTTGAATTATTTGCGACTATAATATTAAAATTTTTATGCTCTAGAACTAATGTCATATAATATGCTACACAACCGCATAGTTATTGCCTATCAATTTTTCTTTGTTTTGTGCAAAATACAGTAATTAATTAATCTTTGCTTTGTGTATTCTTGTCTATCATGGCATTCCGAGTCCAAGTTTCTTTAAATAGTAAATTTGTATTAAAGTTTTATAATTTCCATTTAGAAACGTATCCTTAAATTTATTATAATCTTCTTTAATAGTATGCTTGAAGTTACTAACATGTTATTCGCATATTAAATCATGCTGATATTATTTGTAGTTTAAATATAAAGAGTAGAAATTTGACGACTCAATCCTTCATCATCGAGTGGATTTTCAAAAAGATTCTACATACGAGAAAAACTGCTCATATAACAAAATTACTTGCGTCTGTTGTTACAATGAAAGGTTTATTCAAATCTAAGTATTTTAGAATTGGTTCGGTACACAGAACAAAATAAGCAACATAGTCTGTATCACTAACATTTATAACAGATCTCATTTTTTAATCATTTTGTAATACGGTTTAGTTAATTTTACTAAGTCTTTTATATACTTTCGATAATATACTTTAATTTCTATCCTTTAAGTTGTTTGGTATTTTTTGGAATTGAGTAATTTTGATTCGGCTTAACACCACCAGGCGTTACTATATGCCATAAGTAAGACACTGACTAAAATGTAATTCTGAAGACTGGTACTTAAGATGACTAGATCATAAATATACAATAAACATTTTTAATATTAGTTTCTTTTTAATATATTATTCATATTTCTTAAATGTTGTTGGGTTATTCTCAAAAATTTGTAGTGACCATTTTCAATTTCAAAAGCTATTTTTTTTTAATATCCCGTTCATTAATTTTAACTTCTTAATAACCAGAAACTATGTTTAATATTGTGAAATATTGCCACATACCCAACTTATCTAATAGTTTAGTTATTAAATTTTCGATAATTATTTAGCCACTTATCATTTATTTTTTAGGATCCATGCAAATAGATGATTTAGTATACACTGGTATCTTGTTAGGTGTATTTATATGATGTTTTATCTCCTCTGTAAAAGTTAACCCTTATTATTATTATTATCTATCGATTGGATCTACGTTTTATATTCGCTGATTATATCAACAACGAATAGTTGAAAACTACTTAATGCTTTATTTTTTATACATTTGCATTTTGAATTTCAATCTTAGAAACATAATTTGCATGTGTTATAATAAATTCAACACTTTGACATTTTGTATTTTGATTTAAATAGGAGTTTCTGACCTACCAGGTACTACAGTATACTTCGTATACTGGAGTTCTTTAAACTTGAAATAGATAATAATTAATTTATTACAAAAATTTAAAGTGGATTCCGAGTTCTACTGTTTTATATTAGTTATTTCTGCATTTAAACTTATGTGATCGCTTTTGTAGAATATATTACCCACTTCGATACCTTTAACTTTTGACACTACTTTAGGCATCAGGTTTTTATTCTGAAATCATTGGGCATTTATTTTATAAAAACGTGAAACGAGTTTTTTACAAACTTCTATGAACTTAGAAATCATTTCAGGATTACCGTAAAAATCTGGGACCATTGAATAATATTCAGGTTTAAGTTGAGCCATTGTATATAAGTAAGACTAGAGTTTGTTTGAGAAGCTAAATCTGACTAAACGCGTCGCACGAAAAATACATAGTACTCTGAATAACGAACGCATTTACCTTAACAGCATTCAGACCATGGAGATGACGATGGTCTCGTAGATTGGATATGTGGACACGATTCTGGGTTTGGTTTCCTGCAGTTTGAGGAACCAAATGATAAATTGGTTAATACAAAAAGCAATCCCACTGATATTTGCTCATAGTACTTTAATGTTGATGGGTACTTCCCTATTTTTAAGTTTATCTGCTATATCTTCTATACACTGTGTACTAATATACTAGTAGGTTTTATGAAATGTATTTATTTAGTTTCATAGCGAATATCTATGTGTGCCAATTTTCCTGCCATTCCGTTTATGCAATTATAGTAAAAAATAATGTTATTTCAGTTATATTTATTAAGAAAGCCCATTACCTGCTAAAAGTCAAGGAAATACAAGTGAATGAATTTATAAGTAATTACATATTTTATCAGCCATAATTTGTAAAAGTGGGCTTCATTTAAATTAAAGTTATTGAGTTGTAATTTATTTACATTGTCTATATGAACGAGTATTACTAATTACAAATATTTCATTTATAGTAGTACATTGTAGTCAACAAATTATTTATTTTAATTAAAACTAATTAAATTACTTAATTGTTCCCTCTTGTTACGAGGTAACTTATAGGGACTGTTTATCAAAAATATAAACCATTTTTCACTTTCCAGTTTAATTACCTTATTACTTCTGTCAGTATTCTTCATCATTTTATTATTTTCTTAATTTGCTGTGATTTATATTTCCCTTTATCTTGCTTTCACTTTCACTTTATTTCCGTACCTCAAATATAATAAAAATAAATTTATAACGTTTAAATACTAATATTTGTCTACGTTGTTGTAAAAATTTAAGCAATAATTTAAAAATTAAAAACGTTTCGTTATTTATCATTATATACTTTCTAATAACTAATTAATTAGTCTCTATAATTAAGTTATAATTATACTGCATACATAAGATCTAAAGATCCATTACAGTATAAATGTATAAATTTTGAACAGTGCCACGTAAAATTCAAAATGTCATAGCGTTACGTATTTTGACAAGTCGATGGAAAAAAAAATGAAGGATTTGAGACATATGGGGCATTCTTGAATGTGTTTAGTACTTCTTTCCTTCTGTTCTCATCTTTTAATATGATTGAATGAGTTATTAGAAACTTTGTAACTGCATGTATTTGTGATGGGCGGTGGTGCGACTTGGCATTTAAATATCTCTCTGTGTGAGTGCGTTAACGTCGACGCGAAAGACGTCTTCGTGAACGACTGACAAAGAAGTAGTACTGCGGTACTCTCTGGTACCAACGCTCGTTGGAGGCGGCACAGGGTTCCCTGGCAACGCTCACTAACTATTAACAACATCAGGATTCGATTAAAAATGTGTAAATTAATCATGGAGCCAGAAGAAGAAGATATGTATATTACAAAAGAAAGACAGAGTTATATACAATATATACAGTTTATGTAGAAGGGCAAGATGCTTGATTCGGCGGAGCCGACCAGGCTGATCGTCATTGCTGACGGCAGACGACTGGTGAAGAGCATCGGTCTTGGCATGGTTTTATACCATGCACTTCGATACCGCGTCATTGTTCTGGTCATGTAAAAGCCGAAATTCCCGGAGCAGGTAATAAAGGTAATAAAAGACACGTATATTTTCTATAAATGGTGTGTCTAAGGCTTCTGTCCGTTTGTTTTGTTATTAAGATGCTAAGAAAGATAATTTAAGTTCAATTTCCGTTGTCATGGTTAATTGGATTCGTGGGTAAATGTCGTTCAAACAGTTAAGAAACTGGCATAACTTTTCGCATCCGTGTGACCAAATGACGAATGTATCATTCCCTTATCTCAGCCATAGTTGCAGTTTTTATCCTTGCTTTTTTTTCAAATTCTTTCTTGTAGAGGTTGGCTATTATTGAAGATAGTGGTGACCCCATTAGGGCTCCTTCAATTTATTTATATTTCTATCCATTAACGGTGAAGTATGTGGTAGAAAGACAGTGTTTTGTGAACTTTAATAGATCCACGGAGGGATTGTGTTTTTCTTGAATGTTTCTGATTACTACATCAATAGTAGTTTGTCTGACAAATGACATTACATCTAAACTGATTATTAGGTTGTGAGGTTCTAGTTTGATGTTCTTAATGAGTTCAACATATGAGTTAATTTTTCCTGCAGTTGCCATTGCCTTGCAATATGTTTCGCGAGTAAGTATATTGGCGATCCTTTGGGCTTACAATGTGCCTCAGTGTAGTTCCTTCCTTATGGATCTTAGCCGTGTCATACATTTTATAACATATAGATGATTTTTCTCGTGAAATAATTGCTTGTTTGATGTCCTTAGGTAGATTGGAGTTTGTTACTTGCGTTTTTATTAATTTTCAAAGTAGGTTGTGGGATCCGTTTTAGTTTTTTTTTTGTAGGCCTTGTCTTTCAGGATGTCCTATATTTTCAAAATGTAATGAGATTTGTTCATTACAACCGATGCGTTACCTTTATCAGCTGACAGTATAATGATGTCTTGGTTTTGTTTTAATTCTTTTTTACCTGTTCCAATCCTATCCCATACATTTTCTAATATCAATAAATCAAGCGATCTTGCAGGCCAATCTAAAAGCTCTACGCCATAATTTTGTATAAAGCCCACGGTTTGACGAGCCGTATCGACGGACACGTCTACGTCCATCATGGGTCCCTAAGCAAAATCTGGATTCATCACTAAAGAGCAAATGAAGTTTCACTCTACATTTCAGTTGAATCTTGCTTGACAACTTTCCAAGCGACGAGTTTTGCGGAGTCATCGGTAGCACCCAAAATGAACGGAACGCACAAAGGCCCATTGCAACAACTCTTCGATTAACAATGCGACCTTTTTGAAAATCCCTTAATTGATAAAATTAATAGGGTGCCAAAATTTTAGACATTTTAGCAAGGTTTTTGAATGTACTGATATGCTCGGAAAGGATCAGAGTAGAACAGGTATTTTTAATTTCTTTGGCAATTTCCTTTCCTATTTTTACACACTTGAGACACAATGAGACAAAAATTTAATTAAAATTTTTAATAAATGTATTTATTTTCTCGAAAATATTCAGTAATTTTTTGTTTCCTAGAGAGATTGTTCTCATTAGTTTTGATGGTATTATTAATAAACATGTATTCAACTCCTTTACGTTGTGAAATTAACTAATAATTAGAAAAACACAAAAGCATTTCGTAAATCTACAATCAATAAGTCTTATTAAGACAAAAACCAATTATCTGGCTAATACCGTGACAGGCATAGAATGACACAAAAGTGATTTGCGTGTTACAAATAGCAAGGCTATCAAAGCAACACTAGTTTGAAAGTATTTATTTTGCCAACTCAACTAAAATGGTTAAGTGTATGTTAGCTTAACCATCCACTTATTTGTGGATTATTTCGTAGGCATAATCTAATAATTTTCGCTTCTACCTAACTAATCTACTAGAGCATCTTTGCAATTGTGTAACCAGAGTAGATGTTTATGCTCAGTAATGATCTTGAATTTGGTCCTATATAAATATAGTCTAAAATATTTCGTGGATTCAATAATAGCCAGGAGTTCTTTTTCTGTAGTTTACATTCTGCTTTATTTAGAGTTTTTGAAAATATGCAATTGGTAAGTCTATAGTTCCTTGTGAAAGAACAGCACAAAATTGCTTCATTTGACGCATCGGTTGTTAAGACGAATGTTTGGATATTTCAATAATCTTCGTTCGCGGGCCACCACCTACCACGTGGTGTGCAGAAACCATTGCTTAAAAAAGAACAAGAGATCAGTTTAAAACATCAACAAACAAACACCATCCGCCAATACGAATTTGAATTGTACATTTTTGTAATCAATATACTTATTAATTTAAATGTTTAATTGTTCGGAAGCATTTGCACATTTTTGAGTCGACTCAAATTTGATATATTTTTTAAATAAATTAGTTAATGGTTTGGACATATTGGCAAAATTTGGTACATATAAATCGTCTATAATAACCTACAAGGCATAAAAATGATTTTATTTTGGGAATTAGAATTTGTGTTCTTGCTTGCACTTTTTCTTCATTTGGTTTGACACTTTGATCCGAAATAATGTGTTCTAGATAGGATATTTCTTTATGTAAAAATTCGCACTTGTTCTTCTAGTGTTTGGCCATAAATTACTAGTCGATGTAAATAAAACAATTTTTTCCGTTTAAACCCGCCAGAACGATATTCATTATTCGTTGAAATGAAGGCGGCGCATTTTTAAGGCCAAATGACATTCGATTATATTCGAAATGACGGTTTTTTGTTTTGCATCATCGGACATTTCGATCCAGATGCTAAGTCCAGACTTGAAAATTATTTTCATTATTTGGTTTGTCGATTATTTCTGTAATGTTTGGTGGTGGGGAAGAATTCTAAACGACCAGCTCGATACACCCCTATTATTAATGCCCTCATGTAATTATCACAACTATTTATACCAGTAAAATGTTTTTTTATTACTTTCTGTTTGAAAATGGTACGTGCAGTTAGCGAAACTTATGTCACAAAAATAAATTACGTGTTATACATACAATGTTATAAGTTCTATTCTATTCAACATGTATAACGAAGTAGAAGCCTTCAATATCAACAAAACTTAATTTTTTTCGTTTTGAGCAGCCGTACACGATAACAGTGACGTTGTCACGTGAATCATACTATCTTCCGTGCTCCGTTAATTGTTTGTTAATATTAATCACTCATTACCTTGCCCTTATTTTAAACCTTTTTTGTACTATGTTTATTCCATCCGTCACTCATTCGTGGTCTTTGTTTTCCCTGTTCGTTTAAAAAAGTCACCGCGACGCACAGTGGTTCAGAACGCGAAAAACGTGATCGAAAATCAAAATTTCAACTTCTTCGTACAAAGTTAAAATTGCACTAATTTAATCTTGAATAGTTGTTCTATTTTATAATATTAATAATATGCATCTTATTTACATAAGTTTTTCTATATTTGCTTTCAAAGTTCAGTAAAATTGAGACGTTGCAGCATATAGAAATTATCGTGTAATTAAAAAGACTGTACCACAAGCAAATGCGGTTATTTATTATTGTCATTATAATATTGTTATAGATTGCTAAGTGTATTATTAAGTAACATTACTTATTATTGGATAAAGTTTACCTAGTACTAGAAAGTTTATTGCTTGTAACCGGTAATCGGATTATAAAAATTTGCCTTAAGTGAAGGATTGCGTTTAGTTCTACACAACCCTACACGGAAATTACTTTATTTATGCTTAAACTAGCTATTTGGCTTTGTAAATTCAAAAAAAATAGCTGCCAATATTTGCCTATTCAAAACATATAAAAGAAAATCCCGCTCGGTATCCGATCAGTTAAAACGCAACTTTGAGTCGAACCTATATGCAGGTTATTCTGGGCGCATTTTCGAAATTTGTGACGTTGTAAAAGGTTGTGTTTTTATTGCAGCAGTTCTATTGAAAATTTGTAACATAATGGCCGCGAAGAAAATATGTCTATTGGTATTAGACGAAGTCTGTATGATAGATGATGATAAATCGACTGAAAGTAAGAAACGAGCAATTTACCTGTTTATACTTGACACCCGTATGTGTCAAGTATTGCCGAAGATGATAAATCAAGTAAAAATATTTTGTATTGGCTTAAACAAATGTTTTTTCCAAGATATTTAAAATATTGGAAATCGTCCAATAAAATATCTAGTGTTTTTATGAAAAAGCAAAATGTTTGGCGAGAAGAAGAAATTATTTTTCCTTAATCCATTTACTGCGATCGACCAACAACTTTGGGTATTCGAGGTCGTCCTTAAAAGGGTTCTGCTCAAAGTTCTGCTGTTATAAACAGGCGTAAAACCCAGGAGCTCAGAAAAAGTACTTCCGTGGAAAAACTTGTGCAATCAAAGTACGAGAAAGTGGAGATATTAGTACTACCGATTCGATAATTTAAAGTATTTTAACTACACCAAGTAGAGGCAAACGAATAATGAAAAAATTGAGGAGTCCCGAAGAAGAACAAAATGCTATAACAACTGAAGAGGCTTTGTCATTTATTATCTCGGGTGGTTTTACGAATCAGCAATATGTGCTTATTGGAGAAACAGCTTTAAAACATGGTTGCAAATTATATCCAAGTTAACACGCTATTCTACAAGCAAAAAGACATAATTTTGTATTTTGGACAAAAATATCTAGAATATAATTTGAGGATGTTTTGAAGGTTGATTTTTTTTATTAACCCAGTACATACTACTAAACATGTCAAAGTCAATGCATTAAGGGGTTCTTTTGACAAACAAATACTTCGAATTTGCAAACTAAACTTTATAATTTGTATAAAAAATATTCTTCGTACTTGTATTAACTGATATCAATTTTCCGCATTTAAAGCTTGTATTTTGGGGTAGTTTTGACAAATATGGGTTTTAAATGCATAATTTCAGATTCAGCATACCCAAAAACATAAACTGACTCAACTTTTAATGTAAAATCTGTTAAAAGTAAAGAGTAAACAATTTCGATCGCGTTTTTCGCGTTCTGAACCACTCTGCGACGGGTCGCGTAAGTGTGAAGAGTGTATCCCTGTGTTTTATTCCCATTTTACATATTTATTACGTTATTAAAATATGGTGTTTAAGTGTCGAACTTGTGATCAGGGAATAACGCCGTACTTAAAATGTCACGGGAAATGTGGCAAATCAATACATATTCGTTGCTCACGTTTAAGTGATAGTGAAATTATTTTTATTGTCAGTAGCAAAACTAAATGGGTTTATAATCCTTTTATACTAATATATCCATTGAGACACATAATTCTATAAATGCTTCCGTTTCTGTTGATAACTTAAATAAAATAATTAAATACATAGAAAAACTAATGTTCTTATTTATAATTTAAAAGAATCAAATGCCCCAGAGCCTGAAGAAAAAATTAAAAAATTAAAGATGATTATGAGGAAGTGTGAAAGATACTTGAGCCACTTGGGGTTTTTGTTAAACCTTCAAAATTATACCGTTTAGGTATGAAATAACGAATGCTAACTGTCGCTCACTAAAACAAACTGTTAACGATGAAAGTATTGCCAAACAAGTACTTAAAACAAATAACCAGAATAATAATAAGAAGTTACACTTTTAGTGGGATAGAATGTTGATGCAAAGGCAGTATTTAAAAAAATCAAATCTCAATATAATAACTGCATTGCAAATGGTGAACAAAATTTGATTATTAAATATCACAATTGCACCTTTCATAAAAAATATTGTTAAGTTGCCTAATAATGGTGCAAAAAACTCGTTAAAGAAGTTTATGTTCAATGTCAAGAATAGTTTTAATAATTAAATTGTTATTACTGAGACTAGGTTATATGAGGATATTTCTAATAGTCGACCTTCAATACTGACTACAATATTGATATATTGGGAACGGAAAACGTTTCCCGACATTTGCGATGAAATTCCTTTTTTCTCCGAAATTTTGTTATGCAATGTGTATTTTTTTGTACCAATGAAAAATTTAGAGTTTTGGCTGTACAACGCCGTATTTTTTTAGGGGGGTGCCATTTGAAATTTTCGAAAAAAATGACATGCGAAGATCAATAAAAAATTATTTTTTTCCCATAAATTACCCGAAAAAAAAATATGTGAAGGTATACGAGGTCTTAACCTGTACCTCAATTCAAAATTTAGGCGCCGGCGTCAATTAGTTTCTCTACAAAAAAATCCCAAAAATGGGGCGCAATTTTGAAAGAAGGGGTTATAACAGAGAAACCGCTAAAGTGAAGGGTATAACATGTTAGATAAAAAAATAAGTACTCTCCGAGCACTTTCCAAATCTGCAATAAAAAATAGGGCATTCCATTTAAAAAAACATAAGTTTGGTACGCCACTGGAGCACGGCACGCCACTGATGATTAGAAATATTTTTGAAACATAGCGACGGTAATTATGCACCCCTTTGCTCTTAGATTTTTTCGATAGCTTTTATCGTAAGGAAGCTATGGTCCGAGGCGTCTTAAGTGCCACACCCGGTATATATATATATATATATATATATATATATATATATATATATATATATACCAGGTGGAGGGGAGGGGCTACATATATAAATAATCCGCTAACCCGACAGCAGACCAGTTTTACCTTGACCATACAAGAGTAAGCACTTGAAAAAGATGGCAGAGAGACCATCGAAACGTCGTGAATATAATTTACAAACCACGCGGAGTATAACCCGAAAACCAGCTACAACATGTATATATATATATATATATATATATAGGGTCCGCCAATAAGGGCGCGTGAACTTTAAAATTGAATAAAACAAGTTGTGTGTGAGGTAGAAACGAAATTTATTTTTCATTCGAAAGGGTATTCGACCCCATTAAGTATGGAAGATAACATCGTTCAAATGACCACCGCGGCTCCGTTTGGTAGCCCGGATCCGGGAGGTCCAATTTTCGATGACTCTGGAGCACATATCGGCCTCAATTTGAGCGATGGCGTTGCGTATGTTGACTTTGAGGTCATCGGTGTTTAGAGGCTTGTTGGCGTAGACCAGCGACTTGAGGTAGCCCCAGAGAAAAGAGTCTAAAGGCGTTAAATCGCACGATCTCGGTGGCCAGTTGATATCGCCTCCGCGCGAGATGACCATGTCCGGAAATCGCTCGTGCAGAATGTCCATTGTGGCATGGGCTGTGTGGCACGTGGCGCCGTCCTGCTGGAACCACATGTCGTCCGTGTCCATATCATCCAGTTTAGGCCAAAAGAAGTTGGTTATCATCGACCTGTAGCGCTCCCATTGACGGTTATGGCCGCCCCAGCTTCGTTCTCGAAAAAGTACGGACCGATGATGCCGCCGGCCCAAAATCCACACCAAACAGTGACCTTCTGGGGATGCATTGCCACTTGGTGGACCTCGTGTGGGTTGTTCTCACTCCAAATGCGGCAATTTTGCTTGTTCACATACCCGTTCATCCAGAAATGAGCCTCGTCGCTGAAGATGATTTTTCGGCCAAAATGGGGGTCTGCTTCCAACTGCTCAAGAGCCCAGTCAGCGAACGCCCAACGCTGTCTGTGGTCGTTTATCTTGAGCTCCTGGGTCAATAATATATGGTTTGTACGGGTGCAGACCCAAATCCAGATGCAAAATTCTGCGAGTTGATGTCTCCGAAAGGCCAAGTTCCTGTGCACGACAAAAAATGGACTGCCTCGGGTTCTGGCGCACACTCTCACGGACAGCAGCGATATTTTCGTTCGATCGGGCGTTTCGTCGACGTGTCAGTGTTGGCTGGTTGTTTACTGAACCAGTCGACTCGAATTTGCCCACCAATCGACGGATAGTCGACTCTACAGGCCGAACATCGCGACCGTAAAATGGGCGAAGTGCGCGGAACGTTGCTCGAACTGATGACCCATTTTCGTAAAACAATTTAATAATTTGCACGTGCTGCTCGACACTCAAACTTGCCATGGTGATTTGGGGTTATATACTGAACAAATGACAGCAACTTTGACAGCTCTACCTCGAGCAACATGGCCGCACCCTTCCGGCAAACTTCGCGCGTCCCTATTGGCGGACCCTTTATTACCTTGACCAAACAAGAGTAAACACTTGAAAAAGATGGCGTAAATATAATTTACAAACCACGCGGAGTATAACCCGAAAACCAGCTACAACATACCATACCCGCGAAAACATCAAACTAAATATACAGGGTGAGTTTTTTTCGATGTTCTCTATGGGGATCTCGGAAACTATAAGAGATAGAGAAACGGTTAAATGGGGAAAGAAGTGTAGATTTACGAGACGAATAAAATTCTACTTTCAAAGTTTTCAAAAAAGTCAAGGGTAACTAGATATTTTGAAAAAAGTAAAAAGTGTCAATTTTTTCAAATCAATATATCTCGTTTATTATAACAGATAGAAAAAAATTGTAAAAGACAAAGTTTTAGATAATTTTATGTAGATTAATAAAAAATAATCAGAAAATTTTTATCGCCATTATTTTTCGAGATATGACACAAACTTACATTTTTTTAAATGGAAACCATAGTTGGCTATAGCCTCATTCAAAAGGTAATTTTTTTCTCTTTAATCCAATATGACATACGACATAGTTATTTCTAAAAATAAGTGAGTTATCGTCATTTTAAATTTTATTATAAATAAAAAATGGGTAGCCATGAAAAAGATGAAAGTAAAACAATTGCAGTTGTTTATAAGAATAACAATATTGTAAGTACAAAGTTAAACAAAAATGAAAAACCAGCATAAGAATAATAATTTTGTAATTATCAAATAGCCTTCTGTATGTGGTATAAACCCATTTGCCAAGAGGATAATACGTTTCTTACAAAAATATTATGAACAGATGAATCGCGATTCACTAATTGTGGTATTTTTAATCGTCACAATGAACCTAGATGAACTCAAGAGAATGCACGAGAAGTTTCACAGAGAAAACTACAAATTAAATTTGGGTTTAATCCATGGTGTGTTTGGATTAATAATTCTTGGTCCATATATTTTTGAAAGCTCACTAAGTGAAAATGATTACTTTCATTTTCTTCAGAAAACATTTAAAGATACGCTCGATTGTTTAAATTTATCATTACAAGCAAGATTGAAATGGTTCCAATATGACGGTGCTCCACCTCATAAACATGTTGGCTTTACATATTATTTAAATGATGCTTTTCCTAACTCATAAGTGGGAAGAAATAAACCAATCCCAGGGCCACCTAATTCTCCCGATCTGCGCGTTTTAGAATTTTTTCTGTGGGATTATGTAAAAAACAAAGTATATGAAAAATCATATCAATCCTTGGAGGATCATAAACTAGTTGTAATTGAAACATTTAATTCAATTTATATGAGAATAGTAAAAAATGCCATAAATTCAATTTTAAAAAGATATAATTTATGTCATAATAGTATTAATAGTGGACTCTTTGACCATATTTTTTTAATATTAAAATTTCTCTCCCATTGATATATTGATAATTACAGAATTACTTTATGCTGTTGTTTCATGTTGGTTTATCTCTGTAAAACTAATAATTACAATATTGCTATTATTATAAACAACTGCAATTGTTTTACTTTCACCTTTTTCATGGCTATCCATTTTTTATTTATAATAAAATTTAAAATGACTATAACTCACTTATTTTTAGAAATAACTATGTCGTATGCTATATTGGATTAAAGAGAAAAAAAAATACCTTTTGAATGAGGTCACAGCCAACTATGGTTTCCATTTAAAAAAATGTAAGTTTGCGTCATATCTCGGAAAATAATGGCGATAAAAATTTTCTGATTATTTTTTATTAATCTGTATAAAATTATCTAAAACTTTGTCCTTTACAGTTTTTTTCTATCTGTTATAATAATCGAGATATATTGATTTGAAAAAATTGACACTTTTTACTTTTTTCAAAATATCTAGTTACCCTTGACTTTCTTGAAAACTTTGAAAGTGGAATTTTATTCGTCTCGTAAATCTACACTTCTTTCCCCATTTAACCGTTTCTCTATCTCTTATAGCTTCCGAGATCCCCATAGAGAACATCGAAAAAAACTCACCCTGTATATTCAGGGTGTCCCGTTAATGCGGGGAAATGGCTGGACCATAGATTCCTGGGGTCAAAATATGATGATTTAACGCAACTTATCTATATCCAAAAATTTGCGGTTAAGCCGGAATTTGGCTTCAAAGTTTCAAAATTTTTTATTTGTTTTGTTTATAACAATTGAACGCTTTATTTGATTTGAATGAAATGTATTATTAATAAGTACCATAATATCATACATCATTTCAGTTATTGTGGCCATTAGTGATTGACAGGAAGTATAAAAAACAGTAGTACCACCAATTAAAAACTAAAAAAATTTTTATTGGTGTATCCAATAAAATCCAAAAAAATCTACTTGAGAGAGCATTATATTTAAAAACTTTTTTGACTCTTACTAGTTTTTGATATCTTGTACGGTTTTTACACAAAAAAATAAAATATGAATGTAGTATACTCATTATTCAGTCATTAATAAGTAAATAAACTTACTATATTGAATAAAAATTAAATAATATCAATTAATAAAATAAATCAAAACAACATCTTACACTTTTCAAACAATTTTCTTTGCAAAATCCTAATACAAACGAGATATGTTTGTTCCAAATATGAATATTTATGAACTATAATAAAGTTAAAAATTAATTGTTAAAAGACACTAAATAATTATTATTATACATAATTTACATTTTTTAAACAAAGACGGCCAGGAAAAACATTTTTTTTCGATTCGATGAAAAACTTGATTTTGTTTTTACTAGATAAAAAATATATATTTTATTTTTTTGTGGGAAAACCGTAAAAGATATAAAATATTATTAAGAGATAAAAAAGTTTTTAAATTAAATTGTCTTTCAAGTAGTATTTTTTTAGTTTTTATTATATCCACCAATAAAAAAATATTTTAGTTTTTAGGTGGTGGTACTACTGTTTCTTATACTTCTTGTTAACCAATAATAGTCATAATAACTGAAATGATGTATTATATTATGGTAGTTATTAAAAATAAATTTCATTGAAATCAAATAAAGCGTTCAATTGTTATAAACAAAAGAAATAAAAAAATTTGAAACTTTGAAGCCAAATTCCGTGTTAACCGTAAATTTTTGGATATAGATAAGTTGCGTTAAATCGTCATATTTTGAACTCAGGAATCTATGGTCTAGCCATTTCCCCGAATTAACGGTACACCCTGTATATATATGTACAGGGTGTCCCGTTAATGCGGGGAAATGGCTGTACCATAGATTCCTGGGGTCAAAATATGATGATTTAACACAACTTATCTATATCCAAAAATTTACGGTTAAGCCGGAATTTGTCTTCAAAGTTTCAAAAAAATTTATTTCTTTTGTTTATAACAATTGAACGCCTTATTCGATTTGAATGAAATTTATTATTAATAACTAGAGAGCGGATAAAAAAGCTTAAAAAATGTCTAAAAAAGCACTTAAAAGGGCACAAAATTTAGAGAGAAAAAGCATTAAATAAACATAAAAACAGGAAAAAAGCATAAAAACACGAAAAAAGCTTAAAAAATGTGTAAAAAAGCACTTAAAAAAGCACAAAATTTAGAGAAAAAAGCATTAAAAAAGCATAAAAACAGGAAAAAAAGCATAAAAACACGAAAAAAGCACTAAAGAAAACTATATTTTCTTAATATGTTACACGTTTATCAACATATTTTACATAGAAATTCTGCTTAAAACTAAAATAAACATACTTTCTTTACGCAATATATAATGCCATGTAAGTATTTAAAAATTAAATTGTAATTTTGTATACATTTCAAAATAACTAAAATCTATTCATGAAAACGGTAGATCATTAAATGTTGTTCTAGGGGTTTAATTGTAAAAATTATTACTTCTGACCCTCAATAAATTTTTGAAAGTGGAAAAGCTTCTCTTTATTTTAAATTATAGCTGGATCCATTTGCAAATTGCCATTCAAAATCAAGTTTAATTTAATTAATATTAAAATTCTTTCATTTTCACCGAATACTTTTTTCGGTATTATTTTGATTTCTTGGGCAATGCGTCCAGGTATTTTCTAAAATGAATCTGCTTTTATAAAGATTTGATTGTGTTGCTCACAAAATTTAAACGCGATTTTATGTAACTAAATTGTTTTGAAGGAAGCTCTTGTTTCATAAGAACTGTTTGACAGTCATTAACTGATTTGCTTGTCGTTTGGGGAAAGTTGTATATAACCTTATTAAATTCTTCAAAATTTTTCGCATAGTACATCGTAGCATATAGCCAAGTTCCCCATTTTGTTAGCACTGGTTTATGGGGCAGTGAGATATCAGGTAATGACTTCTTGAATAATTGCACTCACAGAAGAATATAAGAACTATTTTTCCATATTTAATTAAATCTACAAATGGAAATTTCATTCTTATAGTTTCAGAAATTCGTTTCTATCCATGTGCTAAACGTGTACAATGCACAAAATGCATTATTAGTAAAATTTTGTAACTTGGTATTGTCTACGGCAAAAACAAGCTGTCAGTCTACCATTTATGAATTTTGCTATAATGTTATTATCAGTTTTCTTTAATTCTTTTGTATATATCAAAATACTATTGGTCGGATTTCTTCATGTTAAACTCCTATTATTAAATTAAACAAGCGTCTGTGGTTTCATCATCACATATAATTATTGTTAATAATATCTTTAATTTTTTGTATGGTTTCATAGTACGCAAGAGCTACATATTTTTTTCTCGGGAATGCGCATTTTACAATATTTTCCCAAGAAAGATTTAAATGCATTATTTTGTAATTTTCGGAAAAGGATATTCGAATGTAAAAGTATTTTTCACAAATGTAAATTTACAAGTCTTGACTAGTTAGGCTGCAGTTGGTAACTAAAATAAAACTTACTATTTTTAAACATGCCTTACAAAATAATGTATATAATGTTAATTCTGGATAGTCTCTAATTAATTCTTGTATTGTGGTTTTCACCTTTTGCATTATGGGTTAAATATACATGTGAATTATATAATATAATTTATCTGTGATTCCCCAGGTTAATACGATTCACGCATATAATAATTTTTGATAAATAAGCAAAGTTTTTGGAATGTCAATTCAATAGTTTGTGAATGCGAGTTTGAATATGAAAATTAACGAAAACGGTAAATATGCGCCAGCGGTCCCATCCATATTTTTGCCGAGAGTAGAAAATTGATACGGTTGCAGAACACCTGATTATTAGCTATCACTTAAATTTGTTTACATTTAATACTTACTAGGGCCCCTGTTTGGGCCTAGTTTAACGACGTTTACATCCGGAATATCATAGGTGTGATTCCTATTACGAAAAATCTCTATATTAGAACATTAATTTAATATCAGCGTGAAATTTTTATTAAATGTTCAAGAAAATGCTCAAAATAAGCATCAGAATCTAAAAAAAGCATGAAAATAAGCATAAAAAGTCAAAATAAGCACAAAAAGTCAAAATAAGCAAAAAAGCACAAAAAAACTTAGCGCTAAGTAATCACATTCTTTAAGATTCGTATAGATATTAAGAAATTTTTTCGATGCTATTAATATTATGGATAAGCATAATGCTAGAAATCCGCTCTCTATTAATAACTAACATAATATAATACATCATTTCAGTTATTATGGCTATTATTAGTTAACAAGAAGTATTAGAAACAGTAGTACCACCACTTAAAAACTAAATTATTTTTTTATTGATGCATTTAATAAAAACTAAAAAAATACTACTTGAAAGACTGTTTAATTTAAAAACTTTTTTGTCTCTTAATAATATTTGATATCTTTTACGGTTTTCCCACAAAAAAATAAAATAATTTTTTTTATCTACTAAAAACAAAATCTAATTTTTCATCGAATCGAAAATAAATTTTTCGTAGCCGTCTTTCTTTAAACAATATTAATAATGTATAATAATAATTGTTTAGTGTCTTTTAATAATTAATTTTTAGCTTTATTATATTTCATAAATATTCATATTTGGGACAAACAGATATCTTGCTTGTATTAGGATTCTGCGAAGGAAATTGTTTGAAAAGTGTTAGATGTTGTTTTTATTAATTTAATTTATTGATATTATTTAATTTTTATTCAATTGAGTAAGTTGATTTACTTATTAATGAGTGCATAATTAGCATAATATTTCATATTTTATTTTTTTGTGCAAAAACCGTACAAGATATCAAATATTATTAAGAGACAAAAAAAGTTTTTAAATTAAACGGTGTTTTAGTGGTATTTTTTTAGTTTTTATTAGATGCACCAATAAAAAAAATAATTTAGTTTTTAAGTGGTGGTACTACTGTTTTTCATACTTCCTGTCAATCACAAATGACCACAATAACTGAAATGATGTATCATAATATAGTAGTTACTAATAATAAATTTCATTCAAATCGAATAAAGCCTTCAATTGTTATAAACAAAAGAAATAAAAAATTTTGAAACTTTGAAGACAAATCCGGCTTAACCGTAAATTTTTGGATATAGATAAGTTGTGTTTAATCGTCATATTTTGGCCCCAGGAATCTATGGTCTAGCCATTTCCCCACATTAACGGGACACCCTGTATATATTCTTTTGTTTATAACAATTGAACGCTTCATTCGATTTGAATGAAATTTATTATTAATAACTACCACAATATAATACATCATTTCAGTTATTATGGCCATTATTGGTTAACAAGAAGTATAAAAAACAGCAGTACCACCACTTAAAAACTAAAATATTTTTTTAGTGGTGCATCAAATGAAAACTAGAAAAATACTATTTAACACACACGTCGGTGGTGGCGCATCGGTTACGGCCCCGAACTGACGTGCAGCAACGTTGATTCGGGCCAGTAGTCGGATGGGTGACCGGTACCATTCACCATTGTGATACAATTGATGGTGCTTTAAAGTGACGGGGCGATCCTTTAAAGTAACAAGCTCATTTACACACACACAAATACACAAATGACACATGGCGGAAGGACCACGTGGTCGATAGCCTAACAATACTACTACTACTACTACTACTACTACTACTATTTAAAAGACCATTTAATTTAAAAACTTTCTTATATCTTAATAATATTTGAGATCTTTTACGGTTTCCCCACAAAAAATAAAATTAATATTTTGTATCTGATAAAAACAAAATCTAGTTTTCCATCGAATCGAAAATAAATGTTTTTCGTGGCTGTCTTTGTTTAAAAAATGTAAATTATGTATAATAATAATTATTTAGTGTCTTTTACTAATTAATTTTTAACTTTATAATAGTTCATAAAATTTCATATTTGGAGCAAACAGATATTTTGCTTGTATTGGATTTTGCGAAGGAAATTGTTTGAAAAGTGTTAGATGTTATTTCGATTTATTTTATTAATTAATATTATTTAATTTTTATTCAATTGAGTAAATTGATTTTCTTATTAATGAGTGCATATTCATATTTTATTTTTTATGCAAAAACCGTACAAGATATCAAAAACAAGTAAGAGTCAAAAAAGTTTTATAAATCTAATGCCCTTTCAAGTAGATTTTTTTGGATTTTATTGGATGCACCAATAAAAAAATATTTTAGTTTTTTATACTTTCTGTCAATCATTAATGGCCAGAATAACTAAAATGATGTATGATATTATGGTACTTATTACTAATAAATTTCATTAAAATCAAATAAAGCGTTCAATTGTTATAAATAAAAAGAAATAAAAAGATTTGAAACTTTGAAGCCAAATTCCGGCTTAACCTAAAATTTTTGGATATAGATAAGTTGCGTTAAATCGTCATATTTTGACCTCAGGAATCTATTTCCCCGCATTAATGGGACACCCTGTATATATATAAGTTAAATTTCGTGGTTCGCAATTGTGTTTTTTAAAAAGGTTTATTTCAGAAATTTACAATTAATTACATTACTTAAAACTTAATTATACGGAGAATAATTGATATGTGAAGCGTTACGGGAATAATATAATAATGGATCTATGCCATGTCTAATGTCTACTATAATAATGGATCTGAATCTGAAATGCATGCGTCTAATCTATTTATATATAAACTAAAACTACGAACTAAGCATATTGACATCTGGCGGGTGATGTCATCCTCACTACGCATTAATTAATAAAATATATTTCTAAATAATAAAATTAATTATATTATAACAAAGAAATGTCTATTGTGGACGCCAGGTCACTCCTCTCCCCCTAGATCCGACACACCTGTGGAGGAGAATCATCATCTTTTACAAGGGTGGCTGCTCCTCTGCGTCTTAAGCGTCTGTAAATCAAAGTCACTACACAAATTATTATGAACGAATAAAGTATTAGTGTCCATGCACTGGGTTTTAGGGGTATCACCGAATTATTTATATCGGGTATCGGGGAATACACGGGGATGCCTTCTAATTGAAGTCTTTTCAATTGTATTGTAAAGTTATTTATATTATAGTTTTTAAGTTCTGGGGTCGAAGCACTCACGAGCACTGGGGTTCCATACGTTGTTTCCATTTGGGGCACCTTATAGTTCCGGAAGACTAGGTCGCATTTGTTGGGTTGAATGATGAAAATGACTTCCAGGTCACGGGTCTCTTCTTGATTCGGGCAGATGATCTTTAATTTTTCTTTTTTTCTTAAAAACGGATTTTTGGGTGGTTCCATTGACAAAAAGCTCTGTTTCACAAACAGCCTGGTAATTTAAGAGCAAGTTATCGTTGCATTGGAATTTCTTGTTAATACCCAAGCATATGTCTCTTAGAGGTCATGTTTTTGAGTTAATTTTTGATTTTAACATTACTTTTACATTAGGAATTATAGCTACATATTCGGACTTATATTTCAGCGGTATAGGGTATATTTTATACAGATCAAAAGAATGTTCATAATTAATAGGAAGGGATAGGGAATAATAGATTTTTGATTGTTCGATTTTGCAATCGACTGATATCGCGGATTCAAAATCTAAAATGTTTTCTAATTTAAAGTCGAACGGCAATTCCTCATTATAGCGAACGGAAATCTTTTTTAGTTCATTAAATAAATCTTGGGGCCTAATTATATCTGGACTAAGAATTTTTAATTTGCAAAATGTTAATGAGTTAATAATTTCTTCTAAAATATTTTCGATTATTGTGTAAAGTAAAACGAGTTGATTATACAGATCTTTAGTGAATAATACGTGCTGGTGGTCTATTACGTGTAATTGCATTATTCTGGCCTTGAGCAAGTTTTGGTTATGTGCGATATCTTTGATTGTTTCATTGAAATTTTGTATTAATTTTTCGTTTATGCTGTACCCGAATTTTATTTGGTTCTCAAAATTGCTCTAATTAGAAAAGAAATTAAATGTTTCAGGATTCCATTAAGTTTATCACGAGCGTCCATATTTCCGGTGATATTTTTTAACTTCAAAACATATTACAAGCGGAAGGAAGATCAATCTGAGATGAATTATTTTTCGTTTACTAATTTTTGAAATGTTCAGATTTAATATAGTTCTCAAAAAATGACTTTCTTTGCTGGACTAAACTAGGATTTTGAATTATCGAAGATGATGGGCCTGGTACTTCGTCATCAATTTTTGGTGTACCAAAATAGATGTTTATTTGTATTTTAGAATTTTGGAAGATATAATTTATCATAGCTTTAACTGAATTATAATATAATTGGTCTAGGCCACAAACTAATTTGGGAATTGCTAATTTAGTGATGTTTTTGTCTAAACAGAATTGTTTTAAATTTATCAATGTATGAAACAAACATTCTAAAGTGGGTTTGTCGAAATAATTTTCTTTAGTGATCAAATAAATAATATATCTACTTTCTTCTTTAATATGACAGAGAGAATATAATTTTGCGTTTTGTTTTGATAAATCTCTAATTTTACCAAACCTTAATTTAAATTCACGTGCTATTCCTGCACTCATTTTTAAATCTCTACTCACACAGTGAGCGAGTGAGTATTCTCGAGGGGCATTGAATAAATTATCCGAAATTTCTCTTACGTTTTCATTGTTTATTTCTTTATCATTACTTAAAATCTCAATAAATGTTTCAAAATTTGAAGTTTGTTTTAAATTAGATCTTTTGACTCTGGGACGTTTAATATTTGACAAATGAATTTTACTAGATTGATTATGATGTCTGGTTTCTATTTCTGCTGTTTTACGATTAGGATCAATAGTTTGAATGTTTTCTTTTTGATATTTATTTTTAGTTTTTGATTGTTTTTGTTTGTTTTTAATAAATACATTTTCTGGAATTTCTGGAACTTCCTCTCGCGTTAAGTTATGTTTTTCAATAGTTCTTGTTTTATTTTCATTTATTTGTTCATACAACAATTTGACTTTAGTTTTATGATTTTCTACATAATTGTTTGTAATTAAGGTTTCTAAGTTGAGGTCTAAAAGAGATTCATTATCGATGTGTCCCGAAATAATTTCAGAAGGTTTTAATTTTGTAGTCAAATGGATGGAATTATTATATGCTAGTACGGCGTATAAGGTTTTAATTTCTATTGGTTCTTTTTTAAATGTGTCTTGATTATTAAGGAGCCGTATGTGTTCAACGATCGTCGAATGTACGCGTTCTATTATTTCATTAGATTCTGGGTGTTGGGAACTAATAAAATGAATTTTGATTTTATGAATTTCCAAAAGTTCTCTAATAACCGTGTTCTTAAATTCCAAATGATTATCCGAAATAATTAATTTAGGGATTCCATGGTGACAAAAGAATTTTATTAAATTGTTTGCTACTTCAACAGCTTGGTAAGAATTTAATTTGTAAAGTTGCGTATATTTAGAAAATGAATCAATATAGTAAGGAATTTGGAACTTTCGAGGGCAATACAATCTATGTGAATTATTTCAAATGGTTTCATAACTGTTGGGGTGTGATTAAATTTTAATTTAAGTGGTTTGCGATCATATTTAGAAACTAAACAGACTTCACAATCATTAATATATTCTTGGATTGATTTCCTCATACTTGGCCAATAATATATCCGTTTGAGTTTTAATTCAGTTTCGTCTATGCCTCGATGATTTGTTTTTCCCTCATGATAATTTTGGATAATTTCCAATATATCGTTATTATTTTCAACGTCCGTAAGCAAATTATTACATTTAGTCATTTTAAGTTCTGAATTTTTAAAATAATTTTGGAGAACGCTACTGAATTTTTCGTAAATAGGACTTTTGAAGTATAGATAATAATTTATTTTGGGAACAATACATTCTTTTACAAAACTAATAACTTCATTCACAAAATTTCTTTTAGAAAATTGAACATATATTCGCATTTTTTTATTATTAAATAAATTAGTAATTTTCGGTTTAGATGATGAATGTTCCACCTCTGTAATTATAATTTGGTTATCACCAACGTTGACCGGTTTATCTGATATAGGTATACCAAAAATAGGGTTTTCCGGATCTGAATGAATTGTAGCGCCATCATTTTCAATTTCATTTATACGAGTAGTTTCCGGGGGTTCTACAATAACTGATGACTGATCATTTTCAATCTCATCAAAATTTTTCAAATATTCTTCTAAATTTTGGGCATATTCTTCGTTAACATTTAGTTCAATTCTAGAGAGTGCATCGGCATTTTTATTTAAGGAACCTTTTTTATAAACAATGTCATAGTCATATTCTGACAATTTCAGCCTCCATCTAACTAATTTTGAATTTGGTTCTTTGATAGACATTAACCATTGAAGTGGTTTGTGGTCAGTGATAATTGTAAATTTACGCCCAAATAGATATGGTCTAAAATATTTGACAGCCCAAACAATAGCGAGTAGTTCTCTTTCAATAGTAGAATAACGCGTTTCAGAATCGTTTAACGTTCGACTAGCATATGCGATTGGTAAATCTGTGCCAATTTTACCCTGTGATAAAACGGCACCAAGGGCTTGAGTACTAGCATCTGTGGTCAGCAAGAAGGGTTTAGAAAAATCTGGATATTGGAGTAATGGCTGGTTAGTCAGGACGTTCTTGCACAAGTTAAATGAATTTTGGTAATCTGCATCATTAATATTAATAACTGAATTCTTTTTTAGACGTTTCGTCATTGGTTTAGTCAAGTCTGCAAAATTTTTGATAAATTTTCGGTAATATCCTAACAGTCCGAGAAATCCTTTAATTTGTTTTATCGTTTTGGGGATGGGATAATTTTGAATTGCAATAATTTTGTCTGGATTCGGTCTGACACCTTCGGGTGTAATCACATGTCCGAGATACGCTACTTCTTTACGAAGAAATTCCGATTTATCTAATTGAACCTTGAAATTAGCCTCTCTTAACCTTTTAAAAACTTCGTTTAATCTATCGATATGTTCTTGTAAGCTAGTGGAAAAAATAATTATATCGTCCATGTAGACGAGACAGTATTCGTTTTGAATTCCCCTCAAAATATTGTCCATGACGCGCTGGAAAGTAGCTGGGGCATTTTTAAGCCCAAATGGCATTCTTAAAAATTCATAGTGGCCGTTTTCTGTATTAAAGGCAGTTTTTGGGACGTCGCGTTCGTCAATCTCAATTTGGTGGAAGCCTGATGCCAAATCTAGGGTTGTGAAATATTGACATTTCCCTAATTTATCTAATAGGTCATTTATATTGGGAAGGGGGTATCGGTCACCTACAGTTTTATCATTTAATTTCCTATAATCAAATACAACGCGCCATTTTCGTTGACCTGAAGCATCTAATTTTTTGGGAACGATCCATATAGGAGAGGACCATGGGCTAAAGGATGGTCTAATAATATTTTGTTCCAACATTTCATTAATTTGCTTGCTTACCTCGGCTTTGTGCACTTCGGGGTAGCGATACGTTTTAGTATAGACCGGAATCTCATCGGTCGTAATTATCCTGTGTTTAATATTATTAGTTAACGTTAAATGATTCCCTTTTACATGAAAAATATCGGCATACTTATTTATTAATTTTTTAATAACAGCTTTTTCTTCATCATTCATGTGATCAGTTCTAATAGTTGAGAAATCGAATTTAAATTTATTTGTATTCATCATATTCAAATTATTATTTGTCCTAAAATCTTTCTTACTTAAATTACTATTTTCATTATAATTCTGTTCGTGGGGTACCACATCATATCCGCTGATGGGGGTAACCACGACAGGTCTTTTTAATGTAACTTCCCTATCTATGTCAGTTTTATTAACTATAGTACAAAGAGCTCTATTATTTTTAACTATAGTGACGCATTCAGGCACTAAGAAATTCGTAACGTCAGTTCTAGGAATTACGGCCTCACCGTTTTCAATATTTAAAACTTCTACTTCTATTACCTGTTGACTCTGAGCGGGCACTAATATTCGCTTAGTGACAGGCGGAGCAACAGGAATACTATAATTATTAACATTAAGATTATTATTACTAATTCTAGTACTATTATTTTTATCATTATTTTCATTAGATATGCCTTGGCCATTCCGAAATTTAAATGGTATTTCTACGTTAGAGGTTACTACTGATTTCCTTTTAAAATCTAAGCAAACGTTAATTTTTGTCATGTTATCTACGCCTAACAGGATATCAAAGGAAGAATGAAAATCGAATATATAGCATTTTACTTTTGCAGCAAAGTTACTTTTAAATAATTTTTGTAGGTTAATAATAACGCTGTGCGTTCCGCGGGACGTGCCATGAGCACTTGTTACTTCGAAAGGATCATCCTTAAATAAATTTTTGTTTAATTTTTTTGCTAAGCGAGGACTAATGAATGATCGCGTACTACCGGAATCTAATAAAACTTTTAATTTTGTTTCGGGGTCTACAATGAAAGGTAAATTACTAAAGTTATTATTAATGCTTAAAAATTCTATAGACGGTTTGCCAAGGCGACTTATACTAAAAAATTATCTTCATTTTTTCCGTTCTGGTCAATGACGCTGTTACTTCGTGTACTAATATTTGTAGAGCACGTTGGCTCATCTAAATTACGTAATTCTTGTTTATTTGTGTAAATCGTTGAAGTTGACATGGGTATAGGATTTGGTAAACGCGGGGGAATCTGTCCAGGCGGCTGATTATAATTTGTATTAAATGGATTAAAGTTCCGATTAAAAATTTGACTGTAATTATTATAATTTTGTGGTCTGTTAAAATTGTGATTTGGTGGGTTTTGAGGTCTCCCAAACACTTGACTATTAGTACGGAACCGTGGTTGTTGTTGCTTAAATTGAGAACTACTAGGCCGGTTCATAAAGTTATTTTGCGGTCTAGGGTACTGATTGAAACGATTATTATTATTATTAAAATTATTGTTGCCAAAATTTAAATTACGCGGTCTAGGTTGATTATTAAATTTATTATAATTTGGGTTGTTAAATTTATTATTATTTTGATTAAAATTTGATACATTCGGCGTATAAAGCGTACTCTGAAAATTATTTTCCTCTATCAAATAGTTCATTGCCTGCTCTAGTGTGTCAGGGTCACGTAACCTGATAATACTTTGTATGTTGCCGCGAATTCCGCGTAAGAACGTCTTTAATGCTAACTCATCGTAGCTACGTTGATGAATGCGCTTTGTCGCGTCCGGCATTTCCACTGCCGATAAGGAGTTAATTTTAGCGGATAGTCTACTTCGCAAAATTTGTATACGTTCCCCGAAATCTAAATATTTTTCATTCTTATGAGGTCTCAAATTAATTAAATCTTGAACCAAACAATCGTAATTTCGCAGATCACCAAACCTTTGCCTTAAATGATTTCTAATTTCAGGCCATGTGTTTAACTCTATGCGCGAACCTATGGCGACCAATGCTTTGTCTTTAAGTTTACTTATTATCGCGTTTATTATATATGTATTCACCAACTCGTTATTTAAAGGTCTAAATCATGTATGCACAGACCGCGGCCCGCGGGCCGCATACGGCCCGCCGGTCGAATACCGGTGGCCCGCCGACAGCAAAAATAATACTCTCGTACATTCTAAAAATATTGAATTCTATTCCAGAATAAAACCAAAAAAAATATGTTCGAAAAGTAATTTGAATCTCGCGCGCGCGCTATTACGGTGCGCCGTACGTGCGTCGTCGGTAACAGCGGTCGGTAATGTTCGTGCTGATCTCGGTTAAATTCGTTTGCTTGAAGAAGCGCGGCGGCCGGCGGCGCGATGACGATCGCTCGCGTAGATAGTACACGACTCGAAGCTTCCAGAGTCGGTTTCGAGATTTCTCCAGACAGTTTTCGACTCTATACGCGCGGTATAAAAGCCACGTTTAATCGCCGCTAGGTGTATTAGTGTTCTGTGAGTTTAATAGAGGTTTTGGAAGGCAATAGTTGTACTCCACTAGCCGGTGTCATATATTTTGATCCACATTCAACGTAGATTTCCTGTTGCAGTGTTAACCGTCAAGTGCCGGGTATAATTGTGTTGTGAAATCGTAAGTAAAACTATATTATTAATAAGTGTTTCCCTACCTATTTAATCAATTATTTTTGATAATTTAAAAAGGATGGGTAATTTAAGTAGGTACTGTAATTGTTTTTAGGTGCTGTGTTAATCCTAGCCAGGATTAGAACGCAACATGGACAAGCCAGGACCTAGTAAAAAACGTAAGGTTAAAGATGAAAATCGGCAATTTCAAGAAATTTGGACTGAGAAATACTTTTTTGTATGGTCGCATAACAAAGTCGTTTGTTTAATTTGCAAGAATTCTGTTGCAATTGCAAAGGAATATAATGTAAAAAGGCACTATGAAACGCAGCATCCTTCTTTTACCAAGTTTACAGGCGAATTAAGAAAGCAAAAAATGTTGTCTTTAAAACGGGAGCTTACGGGTCAGCAAGCTATGTTTAGAAAACCCATTGAAGATTCAGAAACAGCTACAGAAGTTAGTTATGAAATTTCTCGAATGATAGCAAAGCGAAGTCGCCCCTTCAATGATGGGGATTTTGTAAAAGAATGCATAGAAATTGCCGCTAAGAAAATGTGTCCAGAAGCAGCAAAAAAGTTTGAGAAAATTCAACTGAATCGTATGACCATCCAAAGACGAATTATGTCTTTGTCAGGTAATATTGCGGAACAATTAACTGAAAAAACTAAGATCATTGAATTTTTTTCATTAGCACTCGACGATTCCACTGATATTAGTTCCACAGCTCAACTTCTAATATTCATACGAGGTGTTACTCAAGATTTTGAAGTCGTAGAAGAGCTATTAGGAATGTGTTCATTGAAAGGTCAAACCAAAGGAGTTGATATACTCAATGTACTTTTGGATGAGCGTTCAAAAACTGATTTGGACTTATCAAAATTATCGGGAGTTGCGACTGACGGTGCTCCTTCGATGATTGGTGTCAATTCCGGGCTAGTTACTTTGCTGAAAAAGCATCTGCAAGAAAAAAACATAAAGGCTGAAGATCTCATGCAGTTTCACTGCATTATACACCAAGAAGCCCTCTGTGCTAAACAAATTGAATTTCAAAATGTCATGAAAGTGGTAGTTTCGACTGTAAATTTCATAAAATCACGAGGACTCAATCACAGGCAATTCAAACAATTCCTTGATGACATCGAAAGCGAATATGGAGATTTACTGTATTATACAGAAGTAAGGTGGCTAAGTCGTGGATTGACACTGGAACGATTTCTAAATTTAATAGAAGAAATTGGAATATTTCTGGCGGAAAAGCAAAGGGATGTCCCGGAACTTAAAACTCCTGATTGGTTGTGTGATTTGGCTTTTTTAGTTGACATTACAAATCATTTGAATGTCTTGAACACACGGCTTCAAGGCAAAAATCAACTGATATCCCAGCTCTACGCTCATGTATCATCCTTTCAATGCAAGCTGACACTTTTCAGATCGCAATTGAATTCTGGAAATTACAATCATTTTCCGAATTATAAGAAAATGGCTGAAAAATTCAACAAAACTGCGATTAATTTCAGTTATGTAGAAAAGCTAGATATTTTGATTCAATCTTTTCAAGACAGATTTTCGGAGTTTAAAAAAGTGAAACCTCTGTTGGACATATTCAGCAATCCTTTCACGATTTCAGTTGAAAATGCGCCAGAGTCAATGCAGTTAGAAATTATCGACATTCAAAACGACGAAGATTTACGCAACAAATTCAACGAAGGAGACTTGCTGAACTTTTACCGCTGCATTGATAAAAATATGTACAAAGAGTTGCGCATAAACGCTCTGAAATGTGCCAGCTTATTTGGTTCTACCTATATATGTGAACAAACTTTTTCAATACTTAATAATAATAAAACCAAAAATAGAAACCGCCTTGCAAATGAAAGTTTGGAAGCAGTTTTACGTGTTGCTACAAGTAAATTTGAGCCAAATATAAAAAAGATTGTAAGCACTATGCAGTGCCACGCTTCAAATTAATAAATTCCTTTTTAATTTTAATACATTATTATCAATTATTTATTGTCTTTAATTACCTACACTTCTGGCGGCCCGCCATCAGTTCATGATTTGCCCGAGTGGCCCCTAGTCTTAATAAGTCTGTGCATCTCTGGTCTAAATTGATCTAGTACGGCATCGCATCTTGAAATAAATATTTCTGTGAGTTCGTTACTCCCGTCGAAATTAGGAATCGTTTCGACATTTAATTTTAGCAATTGATAATTAATATTTTCCATTTTTAAATTTTCGGTAATTATTAAATTATCTAATTTATTGATTAGGTCGTCGAGTACAAAATTTACTGGAGAATGGACGCGGTTTGGGGAATTGAGAATTTGTGGTGAAATTGGGTCCGAAGATGTATCACTTGCGTACATAAAATTTTACACGCGAACAAAAATATGGAAAAAACCTCTAAAAAACAATGCTTACCACTCAATAACGAAGATCACGCTGTCCATGCCCTGATATGCCCTCAGTGGTCCTGGATCTGGTGATGGGATATTCCTCGTTCTGCTGCCCTCGGGGTGTTAGTCCCTCGATGTTCGGAGGACCCTCTGGTGCTGCTTCGACGTGGAACTCGTTCGATGCCAATTTAACCGTAAAGACGGACGGAGCACTATTTTGATATTCCCTCAAAAGTTGTGCCCTTATGACATCCTACCGACTGCGCCAGTTAAATTTCGTGGTTCGCAATTGTGTTTTTTAAAAAGGTTTATTTCCGAAATTTACAATTAATTACATTACTTAAAACTTAATTATACGGAGAATAATTGATATGTGAAGCGTTACGGGAATAATATAATAATGGATCTATGCCATGTCTAATGTCTACTATAATAATGGATCTGAATCTGAAATGCATGCGTCTAATCTATTTATATATAAACTAAAACTACGAACTAAGCATATTGACATCTGGCGGGTGATGTCATCCTAACTACGCATTAATTAATAAAATATATTTCTAAATAATAAAATTAATTATATTATAACAAAGAAATGTCTATTGTGGACGCCAGGTCACTTATATATATATATATATATATATATATATATATATATATATATATATATATATATATGTGTATGTATGTATATATATACATATATATAATAAAAAGGCCTGCTCTCGGCATTTAAATGTATAAATAAAATAAAATTAATTTAAATGAAAAATAATTATTTTCCTGAGCATTACTGCACCGTTATCTCACAAAACATATGCAAGACATAACAGCTAATAGTTAAAACAACTACTCCTCCTACTAGTGCACCGCCAGGCATTGAATGAATTATTTCATGCATTTTCTATTGCATGTTATACAGGGTTATTCACGCTATACGGCACGGAATATTGTGGCCAAAATACGTGACTTTCAAAAAGTTTCACTTTGGGGATATATGGGGGTCTATTAGGGCTACTTTTTAAAATTACTTTCATAATATACAGGGTGTCCCAAAAACCCTAAAAGTATCAAAGTTGTGTTTTTTTTAATGAAACACCCTGTATTTTATTGCATATTTGGATCCTTCGATAAAAATAAGTGTGTATTTTAATAAGGTTTTTATTACATAAACCTTAAGGTTTTTGAAATAATTTGAATTTTGTAAAAATGTAACCTAATTTTCATGTTTCGAATACTTAAAAAATAAATAAGTTATGCATACCAAATTTACACTGAAATGTAACAATAGATCATATTTTATTTTCCAAGTATAATAAACTTGACATCTTATACCGGGTGTAAAAAAAATGGAATTAAACAATTGAGAACTTTAAATGGCTATAACTTCATTTATTTAAATGGAACGCTATATTTATTAATTTATCAGCAAATGCACGTTTTAATTACCTTTCGAATGGTATTTAAATCTTAATTGTTAAGTCTTCTCGTTTTTGCAGAAAACGCCAAAATATTGTTTATTGCACCGTTTTAGTACTTTTTAAGTAAAAATTTTTATGTATCTAGTTTTCTATGGTATTTAAAAACGTCAGATAATTAATTTAGTCTGTCATTTTAGTTTAAAAAGCCTGTCTTTTGTTATAGTTGTCTTATTTTGCATTTTTGTGTTAGATCGTTAGTAATCGTTACTGTTTGAACATTGCTGTTGTATTTTTTGGTAAAAAATGAAGATTTACTCAAAAGAAGGGGTTATTGGCATTATTTTTATGCTTGGAGAATGTCATCAAAATTGTTTATTGGCTTGTCGAGTTTATACTTAAAGGTTTCCCGAAAGAAATCAACCTAAGCCAGCCATTTTGAGAGACTATTAACCAGTTTAAAGAAATTGGAAGTGTCAGTTATAAAAACCTCAGTATAAGAAAATCTGTGTAAATTTTCATTTTTTACTATGACATACAACAACCATGTTCAAACAATAACGATTACTAACGATCTAACACAAAAACGCAAAATAACACAACTATAACAAAAGACATCCTTTTTAAACTAAAGTAACAGACTAAATTAATTATCTGACGTTTTTAAATACGATAGAAAACTAGATACATTAAAATTTTTACTCTAAAAGTACTAAAACGGTGCAATAAACAATATTTTGGCGTTTTCTGTAAAAACGAGAAGACTTAACACTTAAGATCTAAATACCATTCGATAGGTAATTAAAACGTGCATTTGCTGATAAATTAATAAATATAGCGTTCCATTTAAATAAATGAAGTTATAGCCATTTAAAGTTCTCATTTGTTTAATTTCAATTTTTTTACACCCGGTATAATAAGTTTGACATCTTAAACTTATTATACTTGGAAAATAAAATATCATCTATTGTTACATTTCAGTGTAAATTTGGTATGCATAACTTAATTACTTTTTAAGTATTTGAAAAATGAAAATTAGGTTGAATTTTTACAAAATTCAAATTATTTCAAAAACCTTAAGGTTTAAGTAATAAAAACCTTATTAAAACACACACTTATTTTAATCGAAGGATCAAAAAATGCAATAAAATATAGGGTGTTTCATTAAAAAAAACACAACTTTAATACTTTTAGGGTTTTTGGGACACCCTGTATATTATGAAAGTAATTTTAAAAAGTAGCCCTAATAGACCCCCCATATATCCCCAAAGTGAAACTTTTTGAAAGTCACGTATTTTGGCCACAATATTCCGTGCCGTATAGCGTGAATAACCCTGTATATACATACATTTATTTTTATGGACCGTAATGTATTAGATTACTGTATTTATACAGTATAATAGATTTCTAGAATTGTAAAATAGATCATTCAATTATAATACCATATAATACTTGTTTTCATAACTAAATAATGTAAATAATATAAGTGCAGACAATTTAATTTCACTAAGTAATTCATCCGCACCTGGAATAAGTGATTTTACGAGCTAGTTAAACGGACAGTACAGAATTTCGCTTTCAGCTTTATCTATCCCTCCGTAATTCTGATATGGAAAACTTTTTCCTGTTAGCATTGCAAATATAAATCGCCCTCTTAAAAGCTGCTTCTTTAACCTTATTTATTATCTGTTTTGTTAAAATGTATCTGTTATTTTTATATAAACTGTACAGGGCACATTATTGTTTATAAATTATTAATTTAATTAATTTTTTTGATAATTCTTAATATAAAAATGGCGTCTTCTATCCAAATTTCCAAAGCACACTGGTCATATAAAGAATCATGGGTTTGAGTGGAAGAACTTTCAATGAAGAGAACTCCGCCCGTCCTCCTTTCGAATAAAATTTTGAGTATACATATTTACATATTTTATATTATAAATTTTGTAATATTAAGTTAGAAAAGAGTACAAAGTTGTTAATAAATAAATAAATAAATACTTTTTTATAATTTTGATCATAAGTAACTTTTACATGTTATTAATAATACATTATTTCATGAATAATTATATACTATCAATTAAAATAAAACTAAATAGAAAATTGCAATATCTTAGTACATATATCATTGTCGGGAAGTTCTTGAAATATGTAAAGCCGTAAAGGCGGGGAAAAACGTAGTTAATGATAATGATGAGCTTTGAAACGATATTAAAAACTAATGTACCCTCTCCCCTTTCTGAAATGATTTTGTGCGTTATTCTTGATAATGGCATTAAGCCTAAAGTAGTCGAAATAAAAGAAATTAATAGTGAAACAAACCAAGTGAATTTTAATTATAAAGCCTATATATTCCAGAAAATATTCCATAAATTCCACGGTATGTTCTAATTCTACAAGCTTAAATAAAAATATATTGGCAAAGTAAATAACGTTTGTGTATTTGCAACCTCAAAAGGAAGCTCGCATAAAATGCACTACATCCCTTAAAATATACTTCCGTCCTTAATCTTCTCGGCAAATGGGGTAAACGCTTAATTTAGTTAAGCGGCGCTGAATAAGTATGGTAGTCAGGACTGGTCTCTGATAAGGAGATATTGTTGGGGAACAAAGAGGGTTCATTTTTAATGCAATCACCAGGATGCGAGTTAACTCATGAGAATAAATCGTCCGGTAATAAAAGTTAATTCCCGTTGTTGGCCAGAAAACTGCGATATCAATGCAAGCGGAAGCGACGCCGCTAAATAAAAGTACGTTGATGCGACAGAGCGGATTTCCATGTAAAATATAAAATATTGCTGACTGCATTCGCAATTTTGGCACGTGCATAAATATTTCTGTGGATTTTCGAACGACTATGCATTGAAATGCTAAGGCGATATATGTATGTGGCTCTAGCAGGAGGAATATGTCGAATATGTGAATACTACTGGGCCTGAAAAGAAATCATATGAATATGCAAATTGTATACGAAGTTGAAAGCGCCACACACTCGTGCTACGTTTCTAACTTCTTTTAACTCCGCACAAATTAATGAGGGCTTAATGGTGACATCTTTTTGTTCTCTCCAGTACTCTTTTTATTAAGAGATGCAAGCGAATCATTGATTAGATTTCTCTGCAAAAAGTAGTATACTTGTTTACACAGTAACATAATTACATTATGAAATACTAATAAGTAAATTTATTTATAGGCATTGAATAATCCTTGGATTACCACGTAGTAAGGTCACAACCATTATCATAATTAAATTTATTTATATTAACCATAAAAGTAAAGTATGGAAATAAAAATGTATTATTTTTTGTCAATTGCCCCTTTCATAATAATCTATTACACACATATTAATAAATCCTTGATAATACATTTTCTCTAAGAACTATAAGTATAATATAATACACAGAGTTACTAAAACTTTTATATTTACATTTGTCTTTACTAACTTCATGAAATAGTATAATATTGCATTATTTTCTAAACTAGTTTCGATGTATTTGTTGGGGCCGAAAAATATCTATTAAACATGGGTGAATATTTATATATGTAATATTGATGTATAAGGTTTTTATAATTCATTAGAGTATTATAGTTATAGAATTTAAAATAACCTGGATACTAAATTAAGGTATTACTAACAAAATTCTTTTCATATTTTTTCTTTATTGAAACACAGTTAATTAGTTTAAGGAAACTATTGTGAAGTATTATTTTTGGTTATTTGAGCCACCGTGTTTTACTTTCCCTATATAGAATATACCGGAAATTATATAGGAAATTCAATGTATTTTTATAAATGTGCAATTATTATCTCCCCAGGTCATTTTAGCAAGAAAAATCAAAAACTTATTTATAAATAAAAAATCAAAAACCCTAAACTACCAAGGTTACACTGTCTACCGAAAATTCATAAACACGGAAATAACTTTACATATGAACTAGAAAATAAAGGATACCCCCTACTTTTAGATATTTTAATTATTAGAAACGACAATAAACTAGAATTCATAAATTAGCAGCTTTTAATAGTATAATTTACAGAGCGTATTCTCTACCGTTGACTAACCAAAACAGAAAAAAATAATCTTAATGTAATCTATCAAATAGCAGATTCACTGAATTACCCGAGATTTGCAATAAAAAACTTAATTCACTCACCCACTTGTTTAGAACACTATCGTCATTCGTAAATTCGCAGTGGCCGCAGAATAGTTCCCAAGTGTGGAGCGAGCCCAGCAGAAGTCGACATCACAACCGTTGTAGCCATCAGCAGAAACAGTTCCTATCGTTGCATAAAAAGGTCGTATCCCTAATTATCCTTCCTTATAAATTGAATTAAGAACATGGTAAATATTGACGAGTTAAAAAAGCAGCGCAAAAACATACGTGCAACTTGAACGCCTTTTGAACATTACGTTAAGGGTGTAGACATAAAAAATACGCCTATTTTTACACTAAAAAATAGAATGAATCGAATAAGTGAAATTCTTAACGATTTCATTAAAGTTCAAACTGAAATAGATGACGTGGAGGCAAGTGAAAACGATTTAATTCAAGAATTTGAAAACAAATTTGATCAGGTACTAAATGATTGAAATAATTTGTTAACGCAAGTAGAAACTGTATAAACCAGTAGTAACGCGTCACCGGTTTCGTTTAATTCAAATGAATCTAATGTATCAGAATTTAAATTACCACAAATTAATTTACCACAATTTAATGGCAATTTTGATCAATAAGTAGCATTTTATGGCACCTTAAATTCGTTGGTTCACGAACGCGCTTCAATTTTAAAAATCTAAAAATTTTATTACCTTATTTCAGTATTAAAAGGTGAGGCAGCAGAAATACTTAGCTCCTTTGAAATTTGTGAAGTAAATTTTGACGCGTCTTGGGATTTAAAGATTTATATAATTTGCCCTCAACATCTAAGGAATGCGCCGCTGTGTTAAAAGAAATAGATAGGGGTGTGCAGAAACACATACACGCACTCACGTTATTAGAACGACCTACAAATTATTGGGACGATTTTGTAATTGACTTAGTAAGCAAAAAAATTGATTTAGTCACATTGCGTGAATTTGAAAGAACATTAAACAAAAATACATTTCCGAAAATTGAAGAATTGTGTACATTCATTCAAAATAAATGCGACTCCTTAGAATTAGCGAATTCAGTAGGGTATTCACAAAACGTAGGTCATGTAGTGAATAATGATACTAGTCTAAAGAAAGCATGTATTTACCTACTGCCAGTCTGATCACAATATTTATAATTGTACCAAATTTATGGGATTCAACGCAGATGCGTGGTATAACTTTATTAAATTAGTGGGACTATGCACTAACTGTTTAAAAACAGCTAACCACTCGATTCAAAAATGTTTTTGTAACCCTTGTAAAATTTGTAACTTAAAATACCACATCGTGTTAATAGAGCTGAATTAAATATTCAAAAAAATTGCAAAATTGCCGATCCGTAGTTATACCAGTCGAGGCCGGTTGACGGTTTATTAGGGGCGCAAGTGTTTTGGCCTTTGTTTTGTGGCGAAAGGCACGCAGCAGGAGGTAGCCTAGGGGGAGTACTTACGAAAACACACTTGGGGTGGATTATTGGGGGTAACATTCCTAAGGTCGAATGCAATATTTCCACAGTTTTTCATGTATCGGCATTTAATTTACAAAAAAATTGGGAATTGAAGGCCGTAGCGTCACCGAATTCCGAGAACAAACAATTGACACCAACAGAATTAGCCTGTCAAAAACATTTCTTAGAAAATATGAGTAGAAGAGATGAGGGTTTATTTATGGTTGCTTTGCCCTTTGAACAAAATTATGTAAATCTGCGCGAATCAAAATAAACAGCCGTTAAACGCTTTTATCAACTTGAACGGTGGTTTAAACAATTTCCCGAAATGAAACGGGAATATACCCGTTTTATAGATGAATATAAGACCTTATGCCATATGCAACAAATAACGCCCGATGATTCGACCTCACATTATTATTTACAACATTCGGTTTTAAAACATGATTCCGTCACTACTAAATTGCGCTTGATATTTGATGCGTCTGCGGTCGGACAATCATTAAATGATGTTTTATTAAATGGTCCCTTGCAAGAAGACCTGTTTAACATATTACTTCGCTTTCGAACATTTAAATACGTTTGTAGTGCGAATATAACTAAAATGTACTGGCAAGTTTTGTTTAATCCTAATCAACGAAATTTTCAAAGAATCGTTTATCGTGAAAATGCATACGAAGCCTTGAAATATTTCGAATTAAATTCGGTCACGTAGGGAACTGCTCCGGCATTTTATTTAGCAGGTCGCTGTTTGCAACAATTAGCGGAAGAATTAGTAACTAAATTTCCAGAGGCTTCAGCGGTGATTTTTATATTTACGAACTGCTCACGAGGTTGGATAGTAAACAAGAGGCAATAGATTTACGCAATGATATTATTACTATTTTAAGGCGAGGCTGTTTCGAATTAAATAAGTGGAACTCTAATTGTTTCCAAGTAGTAGGCGAATTAACACACGCTAATGGTAACGTTATTTTATTAGATAAAGATGAAGTAGTACCCAAATTATCCCAGGAAACGATAACAAAGCGTAGAATTTTATCCAAATCAGCTAAATTATTTGATCCGTTGGGCTTAGTCGGTCCGTGCATACTATTATTTAAAGTATTAATGCAAACACTGTGGAAACTTGATTTGCGATGGGATGAACCAATACCTGAAAAGTTGGCTAATGTATTTACCGCGATATACAATGAGCTGCCATATCTAAAGTCACTAAAAATACCTAGATGCATAATTGAGCATAAACAGTCAAAATTTGAATTGACAGGTTTTTGCGACGCGAGTGAATTCGCATATGCGGCATGCGTTTACCTCCGCGTAAGTAATGGGGCCCAAAGACAGAAAATACAATTAATAAAATCACGAGTAGCGCCCTTGAAGACAGAAACCATACCGCGGTTAGAATTGTGGGGCTCTATTGTTGGCTCAATTAGTAGCTAAAGTTAAAACGGCACTAAAGATTAAAATAGAAAATAATTATTATTTTATTGATTCACAAATACATAGTTCTCAGTTGGTTGAGAACACCATTATATAAATTGAAAATTTTTGTGGCATATAGGGTAAAACAAATAAATGATTTATCTAAAGTGAACGAGTAGTCATATGTCAAGTCGGAACAAAATCCCGCAGATATTTTATCTCGCGGTATACTACCATCACTATTAAAAACCATGGGATTATGGTGGGATGGGCCATAATTTTTAAAACAAGAAGAAGTAAATTAATTCGTAGCATTATGTTTTAGATTTATGTTTAATTGTAAAAATTCGCAAAACTAGCTTTAATTAAAGTCATACAAAGAGAATGCTTTAGTCAAGAAATTACTGATTTATTTTCAAACCAATGTGTAGATAGGAAAAGTAACTCTTTTTAATTTAAGCCCATTTATAGATGACTCTGGTATAATCCAATTCCCGCAAATTAACAGCAATCTCAACACATCTTGGGACATTTGTCTACAACAGACTACCTTTCGGTATTAATTGCGCCCCAGCTCAATTCCAGCATATCATGGATAGGCTATTCGGTCATTTAGAGGGAGTGTGTGTATTCTTGGACGACATCCTTATTACAGCATCAAGCAAAAAGGAACACATTAGCAGATTATATCACGTTTTGAATATTTTGAAAGAACAGGGCTTAACCATTAAAACAAATAAATGTTCATTTTTTCAAAATTCTTTATCATATTTAGGATTTATCATTGATAAAGACGGACTACATAAATCGCCGGAACGCATCAAAGCAATAAAAAACATGCCAGTTCCGACCAATGCAACACAACTTAGGTCATTTCTAGGGACAATTAATTATTATAACAGATTTATTCCGCACATGCCAGATATTTTGCATCCATTATATGAATTAATAAAAAAAGATAAAGCCTGGAATTGGACAGCAAATTGCCAAAATGCTTTTATAACAATTAAAAAAATTCTAATGTCAAATAACTTTCTATCTCATTACAATGCAAACCTACAACTAAATTTGACAGTTGATGCATCTAATTTTGGCCTTGGAGCTATATTATCTCAAGTTTCAAAGACAGGTATTGAAATGCCTATTGCATTTGCATCGCGTACGTTATCAGAAGCAGAGAAGAAATACTCTCAGATTGAAAAAGAGGCTCTTGCTATTGTGTATGGTGTAAAGAAATTTTATCAATTTGTATATGGTCGAGAATTTAATTTATATACCGATCATCAGCCACTTGTATCAATTTTTGGCCCAAAAAGGGGAATACCTGTATTAGCAGCAAATAGATTGCAGAGGTATGCATTATTTCTTAGCGGATTTAATTTTAATATCAAATATGTAACTTCCAAAAAGAACCATGCAGATTTTTTGTCACGCATGCCAATTGAAAATACAGATAAGGAAAACGATGCAGATAACAATATACATTATATTAATTATTTAAACGATTCCGAAATAACAATTAATTTTGAGCAAATCAAAGATGAATCTAATAAAGATCCGACTCTTACTAAGATTAAACAATTGTTAATTGATGGTTGGCCGCAAACCTGTAATTCAGACCCGGAATTAAAACCATTTTTTGTTAGGCGAAATGAAATTACAATGGATAATGATGTATTATTATGGGGATTCAGAATCATTGTTCCAGTTGTTTTACGTAACATAATTTTAAAAGAACTACACAATACCCATCAAGGGATAGTTAAAACGAAGTCACTGGCTCGCTCTTATGTATGGTGGCCGTCATTAAATGCAGATATAGAAAATATGTGTAAAAATTGTGAAATTTGTCAAGAATTTCGGTCTACACCAAATAAAGTACCATTACAGGGATGGCCTATTCCAAATAAAGTCTGGGAACGTATTCACGTTGACTTTTTAGGTCCTTTTCACGGAAAGCATGTATTAGTAATTTCAGACGCATTTTCAAAATGGATGGAAGTTTTTCTAATGCATAGCATTACCACACATAATACTATAGATAAATTAAGAGAAACATTTGCTAGGTTTGGTATTCCAAAGCTGCTGGTATCTGACAATGGACGACAATTTGTTTCGCAAGAATTTAGATATTTTTTACAAATGAACGGAATAAAATTTTTAACGTCACCGCCCTATCATGCACCATCAAATGGGTTTGCTGAGAATAGTGTAAAGTCAATTAAACAATTCTTACTCAAGGAAGCTAAAAATGTAGATAACAACAATGTTAGTAATTTCAAATGTTCAATAAATAAATTCTTGTTAACTTACAGAAATACCGAACACTGTTCTACTGGAGAATCACCAGCCCGAATAATGTTAGGTCGTCCATTACGAACAAGATTAGATTTTATAAAACCAAACGAAAATATCTACCGTCAAAATAAAACCTTAGTTGAAATAAAAAATAATTTAATTAACGCCCAAGTTCGTAATAGTCGAAATTTTAAGGGGCAACGGAACGTGATTTTCCAGATAGGACAAAGGGTGTTGGTAAAAGATTATCGACAAGCTAAGCCAAGATGGATTAGTGGTACTATTGAAAAAAAATTAGGAGCTGTAATTTATTATGTTAAGGTAGATGATAGTGATTTACTTTGGAAACGTCATGTTAATCAAATTTTGTCAAATGAAAGTGATTTTAGTGATAGTGAAAGTTTGAAGGAAAATGTTAAAAATGAGAGCTCAATTCCTAATTCAAATGATGAAAATGTATGTGTAATTGGGATGGATACGGCAACTGTAAATCCTGAAAGTAATTCTGATGACAATAAAATTCATAACACGGAAACTCTTGCCGAATCCACCTCAGTTTGTTGTGAACCGGACTTGGCGGCACCTCAACGTCCAAAACGGCGCCGTCGACCGCCTGAGAGATTACAAGTTAATTTCTAAGAAATGTTTGTAATTATTTCTTTTTGTAAAAATGTTGCTTTAGTTAAGTCGGGAGGAATGTAATGTTCGAATATATTTCCGACTATATTTTTATATATATGTAATCGCATATGTGTGCATACGCATACTTGATGTGCACAAGTTCAACTGTCAGTAATAAAATTGACATTATTCATATATCAATGTGTCTAATTGAAATCAATATAAAAACCCCTATCCCGCCTAACAAGAAACACTACAAATATCAAGAAGTAGTACAGCGACTTAAAGGTGAATGGCATTTTAAACCTCCCCGTTCTTCACACATGGGAGGGTTGTGGGAAGTGACAATAAAAATAGCCAAAAGGCATGTATACTCAGTAATTGGGGAAACTAAAGTAAACGTGTTGGAGGAAATGGTCTCGGGAATATTTATGTCAGTTACAGGTGCGTAGCAAATGGCAGCGTTACAAAGCAGTTACAAAAGTGTGCGTCTTACCACTAAGGAATTTACTGTTAGTTTAATTATGCCCATTGACTTATTAGGTTATGTTTGTGGATATACACAATCAAATTGATTTATTTCTATATTGTATATAATGTATATAAGCACAATGTCACTATTGTTATATATAATTTAAATTCTTATTATATTTATGTGATATTCTACATGTGTCTGAACTTACATTAAGTTTTATATAAAATTGGTATTTGTCCTCCTCGCGTTTTACATTTTATGTTAATAAATGTTTGTTTTGAAAGAGTACGACCTTTCAAGGAGGGCGGCATGTTAAAAACCACTCCGGGTGCAATATGGGAGGGGGCATGGACCCTTAAAATAAGCAATAAGTAGCAGTCGGCGACAGTGATTCGAACCGAAGGAATCACAATAATGCAATTGTATAGAGTCTTGTACTTTCATGAACAACAATAAATAACTAATTAATCGTGCATCTTAATTTTATCAGCCACCAAGATTTAACAGTTACAAAGTTTAATTATTAAATGCTTCTGTCGTTATATCTGTTAATGTAGTAAATATATAGGTTTATTATGTATTATGTTTTGTAAAATATTTGTTACATTCTTTACTGAAGATATATTATTATTATTATTATTATTATTATTATTATTATTAAACAATAAAATGCACGCATACACGTGTACGAAAATATCTATTGGGTTGAGTCTTAACTCATTTATTAAATGCTTCTGTCGTTATATCTGTTAATGTAGTAAATATATAGGTTTATTATGTATTATGTTTTGTAAAATATTTGTTACATTCTTTACTGAAGATATATTATTATTATTATTATTATTATTAAACAATAAAATGCACGCATACACGTGTACGAAAATATCTATTGGGTTGAGTCTTAACTCATTTCGGTTTTTTAATAATCAAAAGCGATTTTCTATGGACTGAAATAATTTTATTCAGTTATGTATTGACCATTCTATCGATAACCTTTTGCCATCTTTCGGGTATCATCATGATGCAACGCTGAAAAAACTACTAGCTATTTTCAGAAAAAAATGAAACTGTTTGAAACCATCGTCTGAATTGTTCTGGTCTGGTAAGTATGGTAGATGGTCTATCAAATCCCATCCAAGCTTTAGCAACTTCTGACGGGTCACTAAACTTATGTATGGTCTCGCGTTGTCATGGTGGACGATGCAACACTCTTACTGTTTGGGGCAAATTTGCATTTCCCCCTGGTTCAAAGGATTTACCCCTGTTTTGGGTTGATAGGTGTTTGACGAAAAAAAGTTTGTGTTTCACTAACACTAATATTATTTACAAGATGTTAATTACAAGTATTTACATCTGTTTTCGATAAAGGCGAAATAGAAACTGAACTTAAAACTAACAACATATTTACAGGAAACTAAAAATAGTTAGTGGGGGTGAAATGTGATATGCGCATTAAGAGTGCTCTGGGAAAAAGGTAAAGAAGGTAAAGATAAGAAAATATGCTAATTATTTGAATAAGTCTGAACACGATCAGCACAGATGGTTATTTACCGAAAATACCCTTAATCCGCAGCTATTTTGTAAAATGGGAATTTCAAGAATACAATAACAATAAAAAATGGTGATGTGGCCATAATAGTACTTTCCCTATATTTTTCTCGAAAACTATGAGGTTTACGCAAAAATATTGTTCTTAATAATTTGTGCACTCTTGAATTCGCTACAATTATTTGTTATATGAATTTTATCTATCTCCAATTTGCTACTAGCAATTGGCAAAAAATGTCAAAATTTTCAATTTTTATTTTTTTTCTCGAAAGTTAAAAATTTTATGAAAAACATGTTCGAATAAAACCTGTTCAGTTTTTCATTCCCTTTAACTTTTGTTTGAACCGTTTTTTATAAATTTTCATATTTAGAAAAATACTACGAAAAAACAAAAAAACGCCTCGAGTAAACAACCACTTCCGGTTTATGAATGTTTACCAAAAGCTTTTCAGATCGAGTTTTTAAGAATGAAACCTTAAGTTTAAAGTTTCATACCATTCGGATCATTCGTTTTTGAGATACAGCACCCACCGACAGACAGACAGACACACACACACAGACACAATTTTTTTTTTCCAGAAATTAGTGTTTTGGGTTCAGATGACCCCAAAACGGATATTTCCGCACAAAAAAAATTGAAAAAAAAATCACGAAAACAATACTCCCCCTATATAACGTGTCCACGTAAGTATGCAACAAATGGGAATTTTTTTTATTATTAATTTCTCAGAAAATTTTATTCTTTATAAAAGTTGGTGCTTGATCTTAAACATATAAAAATGACAAAACAAATGACATACGATTTTTTGTTCTTCTGTTAAAATCTCTGATTACACTTTCAAGAATGTTGGGAAGATTATTTAAATATCTTATACCATTTCTAATTTTATTTTCGAAATCCTCAAAATTTCAAAAAGGCCTTTCGAAATAAACTATGTTTTTAACCACCCCCATTAAAAGTAATCAAGTGGATTTAGATCGGGTAAGCGAGCAGGCCATGGAAATCTTGAAGGTCTTCCAATCCATTTCTCATTGAATTGTTAATTTTAATAGTCAACTTCGAAACGAGCACTATGTGCAGGTACCCATCTTGCATAAACCAAAGAGAATTTCTTCTTGCCAATGGTAACATGTCAAATTAATTGTACAATTTTATATTTAAAAATTCTTTCTGAATTTAAACTCTGTCGAAATATGTAGGGCCTTATAATATTTCACACCAAACATTTATTTTTCAAGAATATTGATTTTTACAGATAATTCAGAATGCTGGATTTTTTGTTGACCACCAGCGACAGTTTTGTAATGAAACTACACCATTTGTAGTAAATGTAGCTTCGTCTGTAAACAGGATCTTCTTAGGAAATGAACTATAATTTTCTATTTCACTTCGTACCAGAAACAAAATTCAGAACAATTGTCGCAATCATGTTATTGGAAAGTTTCAACATATCTTGGTCTAAATGCTTTAAACTTTTTTGCCGTTGGTGCCTTATGTACTGTTGATTTTCCCAATCCTAAACTTCTAGCGCCTTTTTTTAACAGATATTTGAGGATTTTCAACCACGCTTGGCAAGATATCCAACGAATTCTCTACTTTTCTCACTGGTTTAGTACGTTATTTTTTAAAATGAAATTGAAATTTTCTGGAACTTTCAAATTGCTTTAAAATTCTTGACACTTGTGTGATTCTCTTTTGAGGGTGCCTGTCGTTAAAAGTATCAGCTACTTCTCTGCAGGTTTTATAGTTATTATATTAGCACCCACTCTGCTCTGTTTTGTAAAGTTAATCGCTCTGCCATAATTTAGGAGACAACAACTCTTAATCAATTATGAATTAATTATTTGTTAATGATAAATGTTAATGACAGATACGTCAAAACTGAGAAACTTGATAAAATTCGCTTAAAAAGTTCAAAAGTTATAAAAATTGTTCAATATCTTGCCAATATAGCGTCGAATGTCATTTGTTTAGTCTTTTTTGTACATTTAAGATCAAGCACCAACTTTTATAAAGAATAAAATTTTCTGAGAAATTAATAATAAAAAAGTTTCCCATTTGTTGCATACTTACGTGGACACGTTGTATATACTATATAGGGAAAGTAAAAAGATTATAAATACAACATTTTTGAAACTGTAAAGAGGCTATAAATGAGCAATTTTATGCAAATTAAAGAAAAACATTATACAAATAACAATAATTTAAAAACTACACATAAATTGTTAAATTGAACCAAACACTTACAATTTGCCAATTCTTGCCGCTTTTTGTTGTTGGCTTCATTCACTTGGAGGTCGATACACAGTCGTTTTGATGGTTTAGTTTAGTTTGCCGTAAACTATCTATTATTGATTTATAATAGCTTGTCGCAGGCGTGTATGCGATTTGGTAAATTATTTTTTTGAGTTCATGTGGAACCCAAATATATAATATATCTCAGCCTAAAAAATGTATTTCCATGGTCGTTTAAGAAATGTTTAATATTTCTGCGAGCTCTTGAGTCGTGTCATGGTATTTTGCTTGTATGGATGCACGAATACCTTTAATTTATCGTCTTCAGCTTCAACTGGCCTTCTTGAACGTTCATCGGCCCATTTCCTTTTTTAATGACAATTGAAGTATCTCTTCTCTAATGATATTTAGGTTAGATAATTGTACTGAATATAGTTGGTTAAAATATTAGCGAAGACATCTATTTGTCGAAAAAAAAAAATGATTTTAGACTCAATCCAATATATCTGCAAATGCATCATATTTTTAGTAAAGCTTAATGATATTTTTAGAGATAATAAAACTCATCACTTTATCATAACCAAGATGAATTATAATAAATAAATCATTTCGTAATGAATTACCAGGCCGACTGGAAAGTATTAATATTTAGTATAAATGTATTTAAGAAACACCTATGCCATGTAATATAAAAATACGGAAATATTTTGTAGTTCTTGTTGTATATTTTAGAAATAATTATGTTTTTTCGGAATTTAATACATGCTAATAATAAAGCTTTTTTATTTAAAAACTAATTTAATTACAAAAGAATAAAACAAAATTCACTGGATAATAATCAGCAAAGATTTATGAAATTTCAGAGTTTATTTCTAGTTTATTTCAGTATTCTTGTAGTATCGTCGTACAATAATCGATTTATATGTGGGGTGTATACCGGTTGCCAGGTCCACGTGCGTTTATTGAAATAAAGTATTCTGGAGGCACTTACAAGGGCTAGCGTTGAGAACTGTTACTGAAGTTACACATCATTAATCTAAGTTCCGACCAGTCACTGTATTTATTTGTAATTATGATTCTCGTAAATATAATTTTTTTTTAAATCAATGTTTTTAAATAAAATAACTCTATATATTTATATAGTATACAAAGTAGAAGTCGTGATATATCCATTTGAAAACAATATATACAGGGTCCTGCAACAGTGCGTCGGGCTTTCCTAGCGCCTTTCTCGTAAGGGATAGAAAAATATCGTTCCGTATAAAAATTTATTAAATTAAAATTGTCTATGCCGTAAAATTTTTTCAAATATACAGGGTGTCCCTATTTTGCGGTATAACGAAAGCAAACATTTTTTTAATGGAACACCCTGTATATTTTTTCTTTTTCTAATTTGAATATTTTATAACTACTTGAACCTTTTTTTGGTTTTTAATTTCGATATAGCATTTCCGAGTTATTGACGTTTTTCTGAAAAAAATGTAAAAAACGGAGGTTCACAAAAAAAATTATTCTAATGTTCTATTTAAAATTTGAGAAATGGTGGCTAGAAATTACACCACACGTTATCCCGGCAGAAGTAATCCAGAGGAGAAATGTTTTAGGAATTTACTCATAAGATTTATTGACATGGGAAGTGTGAATTAAAAAAAAACAAGAAAGAAAAAAGCCTATCATCAACAAGAAAAACCAAATTTCAGTGCTATTAACAGCAACTGAGCATCCCAACGTGAACCAAAAAGACATTAGTGAAGGAACTGGCATAAGCGAAAGGTCAGTATAAAGCATTCTGAAGAAAAATCGATATCATGCATATCATATTCAGCTACATCAAGAACTGAGTAATACTGATCTGGGGAAGACACAAAATACAGGAGGATTTCCAATATATTTTATTCACGGATGAGGCGACATCCCATAACAACGGATCTGTCAATAGGCACAATTTTCACTATTATTCAACTGATAATCCGCACTTTATGAGACAAGTTGATCATCAGTATCGACGGTCTTTGAATGTCTGGGGCGGAATTTTTGGAAACCATGTAGTAGGTCCACATTTTCTCAGGGGCCATCTCAATAGGCCTATGTATTTGCACTTTTTGCAAATTGAATTACCCGGAACGTCAGGTAATATACTCTAACTAACAAGAAACAGGGTATGGTTTTAACAAGACAGAGCACCTGCCCAGTGTATTGGTAGGAATGGACCCACCAAATGGTCTGCTAGATTTCTTGTGGGGATACTCAAAAGAGATTTTTTTATAAGGAACCACCAACAGCACCAATGAATATGCACAAACGAATTGTGGAAAGGTCTTTGCAGCGGCGAATTAATTTGTGCCTAAATGAAAATGGAAGACATTTTGAACATTTACTGTAGTCTCGTCTCTCTTTTGTATTAATAATTTTGTTATATTTCACGGCTTTCGAATAAAATAATGAATCCTATTATCTGTTTCTATTTATCTCATATTGACACTTACTTATATTTTGTTAGTTATTTTGCCTCAGAATGATCTACTCCGTACATAGAAGTATGTATAATTAAATGGTTATTCTTGTGAAAACTATTAAATATCTCAACAACTATGGGGTTTACACAAATTATTATTTGCAAAGTTTAGCATTTCTTTCTAATCTAATCGAATAAGAAGAAAAATAATTGTTTTCGCCTATTTGGGTAGCGCTGAGCATAAATTCTTTAGGCTTGCAAACAATTAATTCCACTTTCTCCAGTAGCATATATCACATCAATTAATCCTTTTTAAAAATTACATTGTTATAATCGTAACATACAATGCAACCGTACATACCAAACTTATTGTTTAATTGACAGATGCATTTTTTTCAGTCATGGCTATCTATTGAAAAACAAATTCGTATTCAAGGACCGTTTGAAATATAATTTTTTTTATATCTTGAAAAATATCACTTTTAGGTATAGGGTATGCTTAATATGTTTTGTAGGAAATTAGATGCAGAATAATATTAAATTTAAAACAATATATGATTCCATTAAAAAAAAGAGTTACGACAATTTGAAATTTTAGAAAATGGCGTGTCTGATACAAAGGCAGAGTTCCTCAAAAGTGAAAAATTTTAACACTGGTACATAAACAGTACTTATGACCAACCATAGGAAAAAGAAAATTTCTTAAATTTTAAATAGAACATTAGAATAGTTTTTTTTCAGAAAAACGTCAATAACTCGGAAATGCCATATCGAAATTAAAAACCAAAAAAAGGTTCAAGTTATAAAATATTATCCAAATTATAAAATGAAAAAAAAAATACAGGGTGTTCCATTAAAAAAAATGTTTGCTTTTGTTATACTGCAAAATTGGGGCACCCTGTATATTTGAAAATAATTTTACGGCATAGACATTTTTAATTCAATAAATTTTTATACGAAACATTTTTTTATCTCTTACGAAAAAGGCGCTAGGAAAGCCCCTAAATTAAAATAAATATTAATTTTCTGATGCAGTATTTTTAAAATGAAAATTTGTATGATAAAAATTAATTCCTCCGAGCATTACTGCACCGTTATCTTACAATAATTATGTAAGAAATAACAGCTAATATTTAAAACAATTACTCCTCGTGCTAATGCATCGCCAGGCATTGAATTTCATAACTATTAGCTGCCGTTAAATGACGTAAATCACATTAAATACAATCCGACGTATGTTGTGCTATTATCGTTTTTTAGACACATCATAAAATTATGATGAAATGCAATCCCTACACATGTGTTTCGCTGTATCACAGCTCGTCAGCAGAGCTATGCTCTTATTACGTGGGTCCTTCCAGGAGGAAGGCCCACACGAGAATGAATCGATTTCGATGAAATCGAAACTTTTCCGTTGGAATTAAATCTCGTGACGCATCTAAAAACGATATCAGCACAAGGTGAATAGTGGTCAATCGAATCTTCTATTGAGAATATGTTAAGATATGTTTCGTCAATCTTGTCGATTTCTTGCAGAACCTACAATGAATTTTTAGCTAGTAAATTCAAAAACGTTTGACCCTACCTTTTTGAATTTACTAACGAGCTAAACAACTACCAATTACCTGTAAATTATATTTTAATAAGTTTAGATATTGTGTTCCTGTTTACCAAATGCCAGTCGACCTCGTAATATAATGCATAAATATCACCCCTCAGAAACTTTTTATTAAAATTATTAGATTCATTTTCAATTCTAGCTATTTGGTATATGATGACATATTCTATAAAAGGATTTTTGGTTGCGCTATAGGGTCCAAACTTAGTCCATTATTGGCAGACAGTTATGGATGAACTCTTTAGGACGGTCATCTCACAATTATCTTATGAGCCCCCGTTCATCCAAACGTATTTGACGACCTTATATGTGCAGTACCTGCAAACAAAGTACAATTAATCCTAGAATTATTCAATAATTACAACGAAAACATACAGTTCGCTGTAGAGGAAGAGAATGGACGCAGTGTTTTATTCCTCTATATAAGGGTCGTAAGGACAGACAGTAATGTGCTTTTGTGTGACTGGTACCAAAAACCTGTATGTTCTGAACATTATATTAATTATAATTGGTTTCATCCATTTAATATGAAATACATTAAAAGACCGAATTAAGAAAATCTGTCAGTCCACACTACTTCAGAATAGCTTAAAAAAACAAGAGAAAATTCTGGTAGAGAACTCTTACCTAATCAATCTGGTTAGAAGGTTGATTTACAACACATCTGAGTTTCATAGCTCCCAACTAAGTAATATTATAGCTGGCAACTTATCTACAGCTGTGTCATTATAAATTGAGGGCCTCCGGCAATTACTGACAAAAGTCCTAAAACATAATAAAACAAAATTGCATACAGGTCAATACTAATAGTAAATAGATTATTTACCAAGTTAAACTATAAGAACCCATTACTAAGTTCATCGGATGTTATTTACAATATTCTTTGCTCTGTATGCACTAAAACATATATTGGTCAAACTTTACAAACACTACGCTCCAGAATAACTCAACATAAAACTGATAACGTAAAAACGGGAGCTTGTGCACTGGCTACCCATGCACAAACCACCAAACATCTGATCAATTATAGTGCAGTTGAGGTTCTCGATCCAGAAAGACACCAAAAATATACTTTTCTTAGAAATATATTAATCAGAAGTCCAATGCGAAAACAGATATTAAAGGACTGAATGCCATTTACACATACCTTCTTCAATTACCATCCCTAGTTTCCCGTCAATAACACTTTCTCCTTGCTTTTCCTGCCTTTAACAAATTACAATTTATCTGTTAACAATAGTATATAACAAAACATTTTTATTATATATCTTAGATTTTAAAGTCGTTTTAATTTTATCGATTGATTTTAATTGCAATTATAATCATACTTAAGGTTTTATTTTACCTTTTAAAGTGGTGTGTCGTTATTCCATGTTTTTGGTAATGTATGGGGCGTTTAAATTTCCACACATGTGTCCTCATCGCTAGATGGGATTTCACTAACCTCGTTTCTGTAAGAGTGAATTATTGTAAATATAACTATAATTTGTATGCATACCTTGTAGCGCCCTGAAGAGAGGAACATAGTTCCCGACATATCAGCAGCAGAATAGAGAGTATTAGGTGAATCATCTCGCTTAATTGACCGAATACCTAATAAAATTACCCCATATATACATTATAATTATATTTACAATAGTTCAGATTTACAGAAACGAGGTTAGTGTAGTCCCATCTTGAAATGTGAACAAATAAAATTGCGCGAATTCTGAAAATATTGACAGACAGACATAAAGACCGAATTTTACACGAAAACCAAGGAGAAACAAACAAGCTATCCTGGCAAACTTCAGGAAGGATCTGGTGATATAATGTCTGTTATTGCACATAATATATAACAAACCATTGGAAGAGGTGAACACTGAGAATAATATGTTTGGGTGTAATTTCATAAAAGTCCTACTGCCTTCCTAGTTAAGATAGCTTTCACATACGTTACTAGTTTTTCAATGTAAAAATAAGAATAATAATGTAGAAATACCAAATTTTAATTCGTGCCATTAAAAAACACATTACGTCATAAAACCGCTTGTTATAAACCGACCTTCATTAAGGGTATTAATTTAATGGGTCCCTATTTAATGCGTAATATCCGCAACGCGTCCAGCTTTTGCGAGGGTGTGGAAATGTGGATCTTTTTATTACACTGCCATTAACGTGACGTGAATACATAAATTGATTGATTTTACCCTTACGTAATATTGAACAAAAAATATGTGATGGACTGTATATAACTAAATCGTATATAGAAATATCCCGAAAATGGGTAATTAGTATTAATTATATTATATATTATAAACAACAGCCGCCTTAATGAACAATTAAATAGTAAGTACTATTGTAAGGCTTAAATGTGTTTATAACGATAACAATAATAATAAATATAGTGACTAGTGAATTATTATTGATTCTATGGATTTTAGTATCAAAAATGTAAGTATATCGTATTGGCTAATATTCTGTCGAGATACATATTTAAAATTATAATAACAAAATTTCGGCCTATATTTTATAATTTAAAAGCATAGCCATGAAATGTCAATGTAAGGTGTGAATTTTATTATCGGCTAGGTTATTGCCAAACGGTGAATGGAGATTTATTTGTATTTTTTTTTTTTTGTGAATTGACATAGGCATTCGCCATTCAGTCACGTTCTTTTTTATATTACGACAATATACTAATCTATTAGTTATTAATATTGTAGATGTACTAAGACGGAAAAGGTGGTCGATGGGAGCCGTCATGACTCTTAGGTATAAGGACAGGAGGGAATTCTTGTGTTTTCAAAAACGGTAACTAAGGCAGAATATATTTGTATTTTATTTAATGCCAACAGGTGATAAACATTTATGAGAAAATCTGCAAATTCTTTTATTGTATACAATAGTTTAGATGTTGCATGTATATTACGGTCACATTCGAAAAGTATATGTTTATTGTGCCTTCCAGTCCACATATGCACAATGGATATTCTTTTAATTTAATCTTATGTAGGCGTTTCGGGAAGTTTACGTGGTTACTTTTAAGTCGGCTAATAATAATGGAGAAATGACACGGGAAGTTCTCAAATACATGTGGGGAATGTTTGGGAAGAGAAGGATGGATTAATGCATAGTGAGAGCCAGATATTTGTATCCATTTCGTTTCACATTGAGATCGAACGTTGTTGCTGCTAATTTAGCTAAATAGTCAGCTCGTTCATTACCGGTAACATTGGAATGGCTTTTGACCCATAAAAATTCCACATTGTATTCCTCACCGTGAATTTTAATTTTGTCTATCATATTTCTAATAGCTTTTATTATATAATTCGAATTCCTACTTTTGACACTATTTGAAGAGATGGCTTTTAATATAGATTGGGGGTCTGCTATGATCATAAATTTCTTAAATCGAGTATCAAAACTCCAAACGAGTGCACCTAATATGGCCAAACCTTCAGCGGTAAATATAGAAGCATTATTCTGTATTGCCTTATATTCAATTTTTTAAAATTTAATTAATGAGTATAATACGCGCTACTTACACCTACTTAGAACCATCAGTAAATATTAAAGTTCTGTCAGAGTATTTTGTTCTTGGAATACAGTATTACCACAAATACCATTATTAGAGAGCGGATTTCTAGCATTATGCTTATCCATAATATTAATAGCATCGAAAAAATTTCTAAATATCTATACGAATCTTGAAGAATGTGATTACTTAGCGCTAAGTTTTTTTTTTGCTATTTTTGATTATTTTGACTTTTTATACTTATTTTGACTTTTTGTGCTTATTTTCATGCTTTTTTTAGATTCGGATGCTTATTTAGAGCATTTTCTTAAACATTTAAAAAATATTTAATAAAAATTTCACGCTGATATTAAATTAATGTGCTAATATAGAGAATCTTCGTAAAAATCTGTATCCCATCATTTATAGATTATATTTGTATTACATATTTTCTTCGTGTCTTTTGAAAACATTATTGTTTAAAAACTTCATAATATGATACAATAATTATAATGAATTTTATTATTAATAAATATGAGTATAAATTACCATTTTACAATGGATTCGTTTATAAATAAGTAGATATAATAGACCGTCTCATTATTCAGATAATACAGACGAACGCTTTATAGGAATTACACCTATGATATTCCGGATGTAAACGTCGTTAAACTAGGCCCAAACAGTGGCCCCAGTAAGTATTAAATGTAAACAAACTTAAGTGATAGCTAATAATCAGGTGTTCTACAACCGTATCAATTTTCTACTCTCGGCAAAAATACGGATGGGATGGGACGACTGGCGAATATTTATCATTTTCGTTAATTTTCATATTCAAAGTCGCATTCATAAACCGTACTATTGAATTCCAAAAACTTATTTATCAAATATTTTAACGTGGGGAATCACAGATAAATTATTTTATATAATTCACATGTATATTTAACACATAATGCAAAAGGTGAAAACCACAATACAAGAATTAATTAGAGACTATCCAGAATTAACAAGTGAAAATAATACATTATTTTGTAAGGCATGTTTAAAAATAATAAGTTTTATTTTAGTTCCCAACTACATCCTAACTAGTCAAGACTTGTATGTAAAACATGTTATAACAACACTACATCAAGAACGTTTGAAAAAGTTCAAAGCTGAACACAAAAAACAGCAGACAATTTCACAATGTTTAGCATCATCTTCAACATACGATGGACAATTTAAATTAAATTCACATTTTTGCAAAATAGTAAGAAAATTACAAAATAATGCATTTAAATCTTTCTTGAGAAAATATTGTAAAATGCGCATTCCGGAAAAAAAAAATACCAAGTTACAAAATTTTACTAATAATGCATTTTGTGCATTGTACACGTTTAGCACATGGATAGAAATGAATTTCTGAAACTATAAGAATGAAATTTCCACTAGTAGATTTAATTAAATATGGAAAGATAGTTCTTATATTCTTCTGTGAGTACAATTATTCAAGGAGACATTACCTGATATCTCACAGCCCCATAAACCAGTGCTAAAAAAATGGGGAACTTGGCTATATGATGGGATGTACTATGCGAACAATTTTTAAGAATTTAATAAGGTTATATACAACTTTCCCGAAACGACAAGCAAATTAATTAATTACTGTCAAACAGTTCTTAAGAAACAAGAGCTTCCTTCAAAACGACTTAGTTACATAAAATCGCGTTTAAATTTTATGAGCAACACAGTCAAATCTTTATAAAAGCATAATCAATTTAGAAAATACCTGAACGCATTGGCCAAGAAATCAAAATAATATCGAAAGAAGTATTCGGTGAAAACGAAGGATTTTTAATATTAAATAAATTAAACTTGAATTTTAATGGCAATTTTCAAATGGATCCTGCTACAATTTAAAATAAAGAGAAAAATTTATTGAGCGACAGAAGCAATAATTTTACAATTAAACCCCTAGAACAACATTTAATGATCTACTATTAAATACTTACATAATATTAAATATTGCGTAAAGAAAGTATGTTTATTTTAGTTTTAAACAGAATTTCAATGTAAAACATGTTGACAAACGTGTAACATATTAAGAAAATAGAGTTTTCTTTAGTGCTTTTTTCGTGTTTTTATGCCTTTTTCCTGTTTTTATGCTTTTTTAATGCTTTTTTCTCTAAATTTTGTGCCTTTTTAAGTGCTTTTTTCCACATTTTTTAAGCTTTTTTATCCGCTCTCTAACCATTATACTTCGGGAAAATCGGCATGATGTTTAGAAAATGTAATTTATAATTATGGAAAAAAATATATACTTTTTTGCTATTATGGTAGCCAGTATATGGTATTTACTAGTCAATGCTAAAGCGACGACAAGAGGGGGAGCATTTTTTTGTTTTCACATCATATGTGAAAACATAAGTTGTTAGCTTAGCCAACCGGTTAAGGATATGCTCCTTTTGAAATTCTCGGTATTTTAGTACGATTTTATTAGCAAGATATGATCTTCTGATGTGAAGCGGTGGTTCTTGGCATTCGGCTAGTATTGAATAGGTTTGAGAATAATTGATTACACCAATTGCTATTCTCAGATCTCTAAATTGAACTCTATCAACTATTTGAAGCCATGTTTTACATGCCATTCCATAAAACGAACAACCGTAATCTATTATAGATCTAATGTAAGCTTTATAAAAAATAAAAGTCGTAATAGGATCCGCACCCCAATTAATTTTACAAATATATCTGATACTATTAATTACCCTTTCACATTTTCCTAACATATATTCAATATGTTTCTTTCATAACAGTTTCCTGTCCAACATAATCCCTAGTTTTTTATATTACTCCTTTATATCCTTGATACTTAATTCCGCATATGGTCATGTTATCCTAGGGCGATGGATGTTGTCTAGAAAATATGACTAATGCAGACTTTTAAGGAGAGATAGAAAATCCATTTTAATATTGATAAACATACAAGGATGTTATTCATTTTGCGAGAATGAAAGCTGTATATGAGTGATTAATCCAGTAACAGCATCTAGGGTTCCGGTTTTAATTCTTAAACCACATTGCTTATTAGGAAATTTACCTTGGTGTTCCAACCACCACTCCAGTCTATGCTTAATCATTTTTTCAAATATTTTGACGAAACAAGTTAATAGAGAAATTGGTCAATATGAGGTTACTTGTGCTTATTTTGACCTGGTTTTGGTATGAGAACTGCAACTTCTGATGATTATACACCAATTATTATAAACATTAAGAAGATATACTGGATTGATGCGGCTGTTACTTGTCGAAACTCCATAATAACACTTAAAGAAATACTGACACAGTATATGGTTTCAGAATGTTTTTTAATATTGTACTACAACAATGTTTCACCACACAGTGGCTTCATCAGGTAGATGAAAATATTTTCATCTACCTGATGAAGCCACTGTGTGGTGAAACATTGTTGTAGTACAATATTAAAAAACATTCTGAAACCCTATACTGTGTCAGTATTTCTTTAAGTGTTAAGAAGATATACTTCATTAGAGACATTGCTGATTGGGGGGTGATTATTCATTTTAGTGCAGAATTTAATCCACGACTGTTTAGCGTTACTTTTAAATGTTTCCTTTGCTTCTGCCGCATATTTCTTTGCTTTGAGGTATTAGAATAATTGGAAATGGATTTATATGTGTTTAGAGACTCTACGTTTATTTAGGGCCTGTTTGCAGTCATCATTCCAAGAGGGAGGTTTTTATTAAACGATCTAGATATAAATTTCGGAATGTGTTCATTGGCAGACTGACTTAATGATGCGGTTACATATTCTACGTTACATGAATCGTGGGGTTGTTTTTCAAACAATTCGGAAATATGATACCATTTTAAGGTTGTTTTTAATTTATAAAACGTATTCACTTTACAATTCGTGGATATCAAAATAGGAAAGTGGTCGGAAGTCAGAGTGTCATCCATTGTTTCCCATTCTATATTGATGCCTAGAGAAGTTGAAATAATAGTAATAGTTGACCAGGGTGTACTAGGCAGGTTCCCTCTTCTGTATTTAATACAAGGTCTAAGTTATTAATAACATCCGCTAGAATTAAGCCGTCACTATTATTATTTGGAGAGCCCCATATAATAATAGTGAGTATAAAAATCTCCAGCTATAATTCAAGACTGACAGATAGAGCTAAATAAATTATTCCAATCGGCTCAGGATGATGCTATTTTAGGTGGTTAATAATTAGATAAAATATTGACTTCTTCTATGTTGATAGTTATTGTAATACCACATACTTCTATTGCATTGTTTACATTGTTATTAATTTGTAATCCATTGAACTCTATATAATTCCAAATAATCATCATAACTCCACCTTTGCCATCTACTCGATCTTCTCTTACTATATTATAGCCATTTATCCAAACATTATTATTTTTATATAGCCAGGTTTCTGATATCAGGGCGATATCTATATTAGAATTTGTCACAAATTGGTATAAACTTAACTTATTAGCAACTACTGATCTGGCATTCCATTGCATTATTCTCATCGAATTCTTGGGATACATCGTAATTTAAATATTGGGAAATAAGAGACTCGATATTATTTTGTAAGTTCTTCTTGAAGTTATCTTGGTTTATTATTTGAGGATCTTCCAATATAGATTTTATAATTATTACAACGCATTCGGCATACATCCCTCTAGCTTGGAGAGAAGTAAAAGTTATCTTCATACCGAAATCTGGTCGTATAGATTATACACTAGCCATATCATACCGCCCAATTAGTATAACGTCATTTCTCCTGAAAACGTTAGAGAAATTGTGCGAAAGATTAATTCGCGAGACGGCTTTGATTACGAATCCGATCCACGCTAACCAATATGCATACACTCAGGGGAAATCAACGGAGTCGGCTCTGCACACTGTTGTAGACCAAATAGAAAGATCTCTGGACAACAAAATGTCCACCTTGGGCGTGTTCATTGACATAGAAGGTGCTTTTGATAAAACGACCTTCAGAAAAATAGAAACTGCTCTCTCCACGCATGGTGGGAACCCCACAGTTAGTGGATGGATCAAAAGCATGCTGGAGAATAGGGCAGTTACAGTAAATGTAGGAAATACCACTGTCAGAAAGATCGTTGCTAAAGGCTGCCCACAGGGTGGAGTACTCTCACCACTCCTGTGGAACATAGTGGTTGACAGCCTACTGCGGCGACTTAACGACAATGGCTTCCACACCATAGGATATGCAGATGACATAAACATCCTACTAACAGGCAGATTTGAGACGGTGCTATGCAGCTTGATGCAGGAAGCCCTCAAAATAATCGAATACTGGTGTAAAGACCAGTCTCTGACCATAAACCCGTCAAAGACTGAAATGGTCCTCTTCAGAAAGAAAAGGAATCTAGGTAAGCTAAAGCTTCCTAAGCTCCTCAACACCCAGTTGACATTGTCGTCAGAAGTCAAATACCTGGGAGTGATTCTCGACGGCAAGCTGACGTGGGAACCACATCTCAAAATGAAATGTAAAAAAGCATGCGTCTCCCTCTGGCAATGCCGGAGGGCTGTGGGGGCAGACATGGCGGCTATCTCCCAAGAGAGCACTTTGGCTGTACACAGCGGTAGTAAGACCAATGCTAATCTATGGAGCACTGGTTTGGTGGCCCAGAGCCAGACAGAAAACCTCAGCAAAGCGGCTTACTCAGTTGCAAAGGATAGCATGCCTCGGCAGGACCGGAGCAATGCGAACAACACCCACTGCAGCAATGGAAGCAATGCTCTGCCTTCCACCTCTCGACTTATACGTAGATTAGATGGCCACGGCGGCAGCACTGCGCCTAAACTCAGTTGGACTCTGGTACAAAGGAGGCAGGGCTGGCATACACTGTCACCTTTTAGAGGTGGCTGTCAAAAAGACACCCCTCCTTGGAAGGAAGGCAGACAATTTTCCACCCTGCTACGTCTTCAATAGACCCTATAATGTATCGATAAAAAGAGGAACCGGGAGTGTAGAGGGTGGGGAAAGCCTCCGAATTTACACCGATGGTTCTAAAACCAAAAGAGGATCCGCGGCGGGAATTTACTCGCAACAAATGGACCTTTCATTAGCTATACCCCTAGAGAAGCACACAACTACTCTGCAAGCAGAGATCGTTGGCATTATCCAAGGGGCGAAAGAAATCCTACACCGAGACATCCGTGATAGGAACATCCAAATCCTTACAGACAGTAGGGCAGCAATACTAGCAGTGAGTAGTCACAAGATCACCTCAACACTAGTAAAAGAATGTCACAACACCCTTAAACAATCAGCACATTCAAACAGTATTGAGCTGCGCTCAATAATGAACAAGGCAGACGAGTTGGCGCGAGCTGGATCGGTTCTCAGTGATACCACGGACGGGCTCCTGATCGCGCCAACACCGAAATGCCTCACTGATATCCTCAAACAGAATACTCTCAAGATGCTAAAACAACGTTGGGACAACACCTCAGGCTACAGACAGGCCAAGGAAGCAATACGCTCACCCAATCTGAAAACAGCTGAATATTATTTGCGACTATCCCGGGGGAATATGCGTCTTATCACAGGTATTCTTACGGGTCACTGTCAGCTAAGGAAACACTTGTTTACTATGGGACTGGTGGAAACCCCCATATGTAGAGCATGTTATCCCTTAGTGAGGCCTAAGTGCTCTGGTTAATGATTTGATCACCCTTGGCAAACTCAATCCAGATCCAGATCCAACGCATTCGGCAATATCCCGTTTGTATTTCAAAATCCCATCTCTGTAGGAATTAGGAAAAATGGAAGTAGGTTAATTGACTTTAATTTGGCTGAATTATTCTTTGTGGGAAGTTAGTGCACATGTTGGTAATTAACTTGACTATTTATACTATGACTAGTGGTGGATGATATATCTGGGAAATCAGATGTATTGGATAATGCGTTGAATTTTTTTAGATACAATATTATTAAAGGATGCTTATTTATTATTAGTAATCTGTTGACATTCTTTAAATGAAAATTTGGTTTCTGCCATAATTTTTTAAATTTTCTTTTGAGATATATAAGCGGGACATTCTTTATTAGTTAAATTATGATCGTCTAACTTGCAATTTATATAGGTTATAGGTTATAGATTATAGGTTAACATAGGGTACTAATGAGGTGTGTTAGTCTCTCTTGAACTGAGACCTAAAAGATCTTGTTCTACCCTTAACAAATCACTTCCCAATAAGTCCCACATCCTCCATGAACCTGGTAAGTTTCTTGGGGGTGATATTGCTCACTTCTTCGTGGGATAATCAGTCCCTACCGAAGTGTGAAAGACGCGAGCAATCGCGACCAAGTGCATAGTATGTGCTCGGTCGTTTCATCTGTCGAATCACATAATCTGCAGATTCCACTTTGCTCTTTTCCTATTTTCCAAAAATGGTATCGAAGGGGACAATGCCCTGTCATGGGTCCGGTGAAAGTTCTTTGCTCGTTCCTTGTAAGTTTAAGCACCTTGTGGCTGTGATCGAGTTTCATGAGTCGTTTTGATTGGCGTAGAACTGGTACATTGTTCCAATGCTTGCTTCTTCTCCCCTCTTCCCCCATTTTTGCACCACCTCTCTTCTGTGTGCCATGGAGAGTCCACAAAACGGATCTGGTCCTATAGGAGTGGCATTTGCACCTCTATTTGCGAGATCATCGGCTACTTCGTTGCCTTTAATATCCCCGTGCCCTTGAACCCACACGAGGGTCAATGAGTTGTTCTTCTGGCGCACATATCAGTTGCAATCGCTTCCAGAGCCATGAAGCTCCTGTGGTTTTGGTTAGGGCTATAATTTCCTATTCCAGTACCTCTGGTATTCTTGACACCATCGGTGTGCTAGGCTGATATTCCTCATCCAAACTCCTTGACTCTCATCAAAGCCGTTTTGCTGTCCTTGACACCTTAAACGGTAATTCGAAAATTCGAATTCGAGCTTCCTGGACATAATGTCCGTCGGTTTGCACAGAAGGACCGGGTTGATTTGCTGCAATATTTCTAAGTGTCCTGTTTAGTCTCCCGGCGGTATTTTCTTCCTTTGGTGTAGTCGGAGGGCTGCAACAAGTCCCACTATTTATACCACTAGACGGAGCGGTGTGAGACCAATGATAGCCTCCATTCCAGTGGTTGGGGTTGTTTGCATAGCCTCTGTGATGCTTAGCCAGGCGAAATGGGCTGATATTCCTCGTCCAAACTCCTTGACTCTCATCAAAGCCGTTTTGGCGTCCTCGATTGACACCTCAAACAGTAATTCAAAAATAGCTTCCTGGACATAATGTCCGTCGGTTTGCACAGAAGGACCGGGTCAATTTGTTGCAGTGTTTCTAAGTGTCCTGTTCAGTCTCACGGCAGTATTTTCTTCCTCTGGTGTAGTCGGAGGGCTGCCACAAGTTCCTCTATTTGTACCACTAAATGGAGCGGTGTGAGACCAATGATAGCCTTCATTCCAGTGGTTGGGGTTGTTTGCATAGCCCCTGTGATGCTTAGACATGCGAAACGTTGAAGCCTACTCCGCTTTTTTTGCGTGCCTACATTTTGGGTCTTTGGCCACCATACAAGAGCAGCATAGGTGACAATGGGTATCACCGCCGTTCTATACAGCCAATACGTGATCTTGGTATTTAATCCCCAGGTTTTTCCCATAAGCCGCCGACAGGCCCAAAGCGACGTCGTTTCCTTCCCGATGATTTTATCGACATGCTGATTCCAAGTTAGTTTAGTATCCAGAATTATACCCAGGTACTTTACTTCGTTGGAGAGATTTATCTCTATTCCATTCATCGAGGGAGCCCTTTTGTGCAGCTTCCTCCTACGCGTAAATGGAACTATGATCGTTTTATTCGTGTTGATACTTAGTCCTTCCCGAACACACCAGTTATTGATGCTATTCAGTGCTTCATGCATTAGGATTATAAAAATGCCTGAATGCTTGCCCCTGATTATTACGGCGATGTCATCTGCGTAGCCTTGGGTTATAAAGGCCTTTTCATGTAGTTCATCCAGGAGTCCATCCAGCACTATTGACTATAGTGTGGGGGACAAAACTCCCCCCTGAGGACACCCCTTTGTTACATAGATACTGTGGATTCTGCTAGAGAAGTCTTTACTTGTCGGCTTTTAAGCATTGCCTCCACCCATCTTATCGTGGAAGGATGTAGTCCTTTATTTTTAGCCGCTCATTTTATTGCAGAGAATGAGGTGTTGTCAAAGGCCCCTTCTATGTCTACAAATATTCCGATTGCTAATTTCTTGTATAGGATGGATCATTCTGCCTCTTTGACGAGGTGATCTAGAGCATCGACGGTGGATATGCCAGCATGTAATGCGAATTTCTTGGCATTTAAGGGTGTTCTTATAAGTGAATCACCCTTTATGTGCTCATCGATTTTTTCTTTATAGCCTTTAGGAGAAAAGAGGTTAGGCTGGTGGGTTGATATGATTTAGAATCATCTAGAGGCCTATTGCCCATTTTAGGTATAAATACCACGTTTGCCTCTCTCTACAACCGGGGTATATACCCTAGGGCATAGTTTGCTTTATATATCTCCCTGAGTCCTGGAGCAATTCTATCCAAGCCGCGCTGCAGTAGAGCGGGGAAGATAACATCCATTCCTGGGGATTTATATGGCTTGAAGCTGTTTATGGCCCAATTCAAGTTGCTGAGCGTGAATATTTTTTCCGCTAAACAGCGGCTGTCACGATTGGAGCAGTGAGTAACTGAGTCGTTACTAGCCGCAATTGTGTTTTTAGTCACTACTTTCGATCAGGGACAGTGAATTCCTAAGAGTAGCTCTAAACTTTCCTGTTGATCTTTGGTGTAACTGCCGTCAGTTCGTTTTAAGATGCCGACCGCATTGGTAGGACCTTGCGGAGTCTATTTGCTGGGGTCAGATTATCGATCCCATCGCAGAAGGCTTTCCAGGCCTTACTTTTAGACTCCCTCTTTTGCTTATTGAATTCAGTCAGAGCCTATCTGTAGGCTGACCAGTTGCCTGTTTTCTTGGCTCTGTTGAAGTATTTTCGAGCGGAAGACCTGAGTCGATCCAATTCCACCAGGAACGTTTCCCGAGAAGTTTACCTTCTTTACAGGGTAGCTTTTTCTCATAGGCTGCTACGATGGTATCACTAAGTTGTAACTCTTCTATGGTAGCGAAGTTACATTGAAGGCCTTGAAGTTCGGACAATAGACACTCGTTATATAATGTCCTGTCCATTTTTCGTGGCACTCTGCACTCTGCTATTTCCGTACTCCCAACTTCCATATCGAACGCGATCGTTTGATGGTCCGACATGGAGGGCTCTGGGAGTACAATTTTGTATCAATTGCGCGCCGTACGCTGTGGCTAAGGTCAAGTCAAGTACCTCCTGCCTTATTGCGTTTATAAACGTGGGTTTATCCCCCATGTTTAAGATGTCTAGATTGCTAGCGCATACATAATCAAAAAGGTACATACCCCTGTTGTTGATATCTGAGCTGACCCATACTGTGTGGTGCGCATTAGCGTCGCAGCCCATGATGAGATGTGTCCCATTCCTGCGGCAAATACAATTTGCCTGTGGCCATCTCCCGTTGATGCTTCCACAACCGCCGAGACTAGGTCCTGTGTGACGAACTGTGGAATGGGAGCATAATTAGTATCTTTCCTGAAAATCAGGGCGGCCCGTGGTCTGCCGCACGTAGTATAACATCTCAGATAGTACGATGGGTTCTGAAGTACTTTAATCGCCCCTCCGTGAACCCAGAGCTCTTGAATTAGCCCTATTTGGACGTTCCCCCTATCCAGCCTGCTGCTTAAGGCATTTGATGCTGCCTTTGAGTGCTGCAGGTTGATTTGAAGGCACTGCCACTTACAATTCATTTTGGGGCCTTGGAATGACATCGCCATCAGTCTTACCCTGCTTCGCCTTTGTGCATCATAAGGAATCTGGGGTTTTCTTCATTCCCCGTTGCTAGGACTACATCCATGACATACTCCAGTGTGGACTCTATTTGTTCCACTGTCATGACAGTAGCAGGATATTCCTTTGCCATAAGACAAACCTGCAGTCCTTATACAGCCTGACTGTACGATGCCATTTTTGTGGATTTTGCTTCCCCTCTGTGACGTCACTCGGGCATGTGCTTGTGAGGGCCTTGGCTTGACCCTGCCCCCGCAGTGGTGATATATCGCTCGTGAAGGTCTGTATAGTCCCTTTCGTACGTTTGGCTGGCGTACCCTTCAGCGTACTGCCGTCCAAACGGGTACGTTTTTCGGTCTTTTGCTTGCACGCTGGACCGAAGGGCTGTAAGGCCTTTTGTGCTACCTCTTGCGTCATGCCCTTGCTGATGAGGTATTTAAACCTCTTCTTCCCAGCTCTGCTTAGGCGCGGCCTATGTGTCTGGAGGTCTTCGGTCTTTTGCCCAGTCTCTTCTCCACTGCTGGCTAGGAGTAGTTTCTCCCTGTCGGTCTTAAACACTTTTCACTTTGTTTTACCACAATAGTTATTTATTGACTGTGACTATAGTTTCAATCATAAACTGATCATTATCAAACATAAAGTGACTATCAAACTTTATGTTTGATAATGATCAGTTTATGATCGAAACTATAGTCACATTCAATAAATAACTATTGTGGTAAAACAAAGTGAAAAGTGTTTTATTTAATTTTAACAGAATTAATTTCTACACTGGTAGGTAATTTCAAGCCTGAAAATGTAATGAGCATAGATTGACGCGGAATATATTTTAAGCATTCTATATCCGAATAAATTTTTCTCGTGAAACGCTGTAATTCGATTTCTGATACATTATTATTGTAAATATATTATTCATCAAATTGAGTATCTACAAATCGTATCAATCCGTTAGAAGACGTGGAAAGTATGCTAACAAATTATTCCTAGCGAAAATGTTATCCTCAACTAATCTGTTTCCAGCGGCCGACGTTGTTAAAACGACTTTATCACGGTTTTTACCTGCTCAGTTATTTAATTTTTATATTCGTCATTATGGTATAATATTGATTTTAATTTAAGATGATGTAAATTACTTACACTTTTATCTTTGTATTTACATAAATAGTGTTTTTGCCGTACGGAATGTCGTTTTTATATTTAATTAATATTGTATTGGCTACGTCTGACATTGCCAAGATGATTGTTTTTAAAACGGTGTTCGCATTGTGGTTCTATTCATTAAAATTGGAATGTATTAATCCATTACTTGTATTATCATTAGCAAACGCTCGTATTAGATTACTTAGGGGATGGATTGTATTACTTGGCGGCGGTTGACTAAGATCCATAGACAACGACATTACAATTTAATTTTTTTATTATTATGTATTAAGTAAGTATGTATTATTACTATTTCTATAACTTAATAAATAAAAGTAGATAAGATAACACTCACTGCGTCCTGATCACACTCGGAGATATACACAAGTATTCACTCATCCTAGCGCGGAACTGATTTATTTGTATATTTATTATAATTTCTGTTAATATTGTTTTAATTTAAAGGTAATTAAATGAGTTTTATGTTAAATATTTTATTTATGTTATTAAATGTCTCCTAGTTGATGCTATGATACTATTTGACATTCCATGGCTATGCATTTTAAAATACATATAAAAATAGGCTGAAATTATATTTTTATAATATTTATCTTATAATATCTTATTTTATGAGATGAATAGGTGATTTAAATGTAATTTCGAATTTCAAAGCTTCCAATGATATATGTTTCATATGTGTTCCTGAATTTATTTAATATTAATGTTAAAATTATTAGATACAAACCTCCTCTAAGCGTATTGAAAAGTATTATCATATTATATTTACAGGGTGTTCTGTTAACGTGAGGAAACGGCTGGACTACAGATTTCTGGTGCCAAAATATGTAACACAACATAGCAATTATTTTTTAAAAATTTATTTAAATTATTTATTAGGGCTATTACGGAGGTTCGGATCGTCTTGGGGATTTGTGTGTTTATGATAGTACCTAGATGTTTCTATTCGGGCTTCTGCATATTCACTATAGGGAGTCAATTGAGAATGTTATGAAATATAAAATGATATTTGAAGCACAAGTTATAAATTTAATTTGCAATAACAAAAAAAATAACAACAACAAGACTCAACAACAAGGATAAAAATAAATGAGACTGAATAGAGTGAGAATAGTAGCCGTACAAAATTGACTATGACTATTAAATTAATGTATGGTTTTATGCGAGCACTGGATATGGACTTGATGATGTCTTGAAATGAACTCTATGAAATATGGAACTGAACTCTTCTCCACCACCATTATTTTCGCTCCTGGTTCTTGGGCGTCCGACATGTCGCTGCCTGTGCTGCAGATGTACGACCATAAACCGGTGTATTCTGAGAATTCCCAAAATCTCCCAACACATTCAAAAAGGGCTTTGTCTTCAAGATCGTAAAAATCTGCAGCGCGCTCGAGGCTAATCCGGATGGTTCGTGGAATGGCACGGTTTATTGGTGGGTGTTTTTAAGGTCATAAAAATTGGACTTTGGCTCGACGCGTGGTTTATGACAGGGGCTCGTAAAATGTCGTAAAGTTCTGAATCGCGTAAATAATTATGCTAATACTAACTCTATTCAATCACTTTAAAATTAATTAAAATGAAATGAGAACTTACTAATCTTAATCTAATATATTTAAAGAAAGTATGTATATACACTGTGAACATCAATGAATGAATACGAACTTGACTCATTTGAACTTAAGATGATTATAACAGTGAATGAACAAAACAAGAGAAGTTCGATGTTTTAGTGAAATTAATTAAAATAATAAAGTTTCGACGTTTTGAATAAAACGCCGGCAACACGGCTTATCACCATTTTATAATAAAGGGTCTTCAGAAAGTAAGGACGAATATTAAAGACCTATAGAACATACAAAATTAATTGAAAATGTAATTTTTACCAGAGCACGGCCTACCTCAAGGTTTACCTTTATCTTCCATTCTTTACAATCTCCTGGTGCACGATATCTATCATCCTAATCCAAAATATTTATATAAATCCGACTATCCACTCCTTTACGCCGATGGTACCGCCCTAATTACCCACGCCCCCACTCTTCCCAAAGCCCTCAGCACCCTACAGGGCATGATAGACCGCATAGAGACCTGGTTTGCAAAATGGAGCTTTTCCATCATCCCTAACAAATTACAACTCCTTCTTCCCTTTCACAGACTTAAGGAACCGCTTCCCTCAATATCGATAAATTGTCAAAATATATATCCCTCAATCACCTGCAAATACCTAGGAATAACATTCGACACTAAACCTTTAAAAGTCACTCCTTTTCCCTTAAAGCAAAAGTCAAGCAAAGGGCGGCACATTTCAGAGGCCTAACTTACAAAAAACAAGGTATAAATATTCAAACCAGCACTCATATCTATAAAATTATCTGCCGTCCTTTGCTTGACTATTCAGCCATCCTCTTCTACAACCCTCACCCAGTAACCTTACGGAACTTTCAAGTCGCAGAAAGATCAGCCCTTAGGGTGCTAACCAAAATCCGATATCCCCAAAATCCTCTCCATAATCCTTCCAATCCATTGCTGTATGATTCGACGAAGGTAATCCCAATTTAAGAAAAACTATCCTCACTTGCCAAAAAATTTTCCCAAAATCCTAACTACCAAATCCTAAATGCACTATGCATTCCCAGAAACAAAAACATTATCCCTAAAGGTAAATTTCCTTCCTTAACACGAATTCATTTCATCAATTTTTAACGACGCTTCAATTACGAACTAATTTAAGACATGAACTTTACAAAGACAGTTAGCAATCTTGACCTTTCAAGAAATGACAAGGACTTATTTAAAAAATAAAAATTTAAAAAACAGGCGGAAAGACCTATGGTGGCTAGCCGATTGTCAAATACTAGATTCGTTTTTTTAACACTAATTTCTACTTTCCGACCCTTCAAATATTTTTCAATAGAACGTCATCTGTTGCGGAATGCAAATTGGAATTATTAAAGACAAAGAACTTAATCCGTATGTACGTATTCTAGATTTTTGTACAGTTATCGCATCATTAAGTTTAACTAATTACCATTAAGTAATTTATAAGCACATTTTTTTCTGGAGGGGGCAAGGGTGTTTTGTCAAATATCGTAAAAGTTGTTATCGTATTCGTAGCTGAATTATTTTTGAAACGTTTTCTTTAACTGTCCTGCAAATGCATTTACTATTGATTTATCGTCCGTCAGTATTGAACCGTCATTTGGGTTTTTAATATTACAACAAATGCTGTCTATATGTTTAGAGAAGGAAACGTTACTGTCGAATAAAATACCAAAGACTTTGACCTGTTTTACCGTTGGTAACATTTGACCATTAATAGAGTAATTATTTTCAACAGCACGGTCCCTTTCAAAAGATATCGACATGCATTTACTAATATTAAAATACAGTTTATTGTCAAGGAACCAATTGTATATATTGTTTAAATCATCTTATAGGTGGTAGAAAGAGTATTTATCATTTGAAAAATTTTGAGATCGTCAGCAAGGAGTAAAAAATTAGAATGTTTAATAAGCACCAAGATCGTGTATAAAAAGTAGGAACAATATTGGACCACAGTGAGACCTCTGAGGTACCCCCGATATTACAGAGATAGGCTTAGTTATGGAGTCCTCAAATCTCATAGACTGTAACTTTTGTACTAGCTTCAATTGAAAAACACGGTCGAAGGCTTTCGTGAAATTGGTGTAGACTGCATCCACTTGACAATTTTTCTCTAGTGCATTAATTATGTTAATTAAGATTGTTAAACTAGTAAGTTGGATACATTCGATCTACCATCACTAAAGCCATGTTGCTCACTGCAGATTATATTTTTGCAGGTAAACATTAATTGATTGCCGTTTATCAAATATTTTAGGAAAGGCAGATTGAATTAGAATCCCCCTATAATCTTCATTATCACTCTTACTGCCACTTTTGAATATCGGCTTAATAAAACTTGTGTTCCGCGGCGCAGGCAAAATACATAATTTGAGACATATATTAAAAATTAGGAGTAACGGAGTACACAAAGAAAATTTGCACTGTTTCACGAAAAATTCGAGTATATACCATCGGGGCCTGGATTGCATGAATCCGATAAGGAGACTATTGCTTCGCAAATGTTAGCAATGCTAATTTTAACATTACACAAATTTACTGAATCAGTATTCACAGTAAAATCTGAAAATACATTATTTGAATTATCATTACTAACATAAACATTAGATAAGTGTTTATCAAATAGGTTAGCACAACTGTCGCCAGGATTGCAAGATTTGTCTCCAAAACGATCTGGTATTGGTAGAAAAGTTAAATTCTATTTGAGCAATATAATAAGCTGGTCGCCTAGAGTTTTGAATTGAGTGCGAAGTAATTTAAATTGTACATAATATTCATATTTACCACTACTTGTGTACTGGATATGTGCTTTCTGTTTGAGTTTAATTAAGTTTATGAATGACGAATTGAACCTTTTAGGATGAGTGGATGACTTCACGAGTTTACGAGTAACATACTCCTGTATCGTATACATACAAACAGCAAACGCAAACATTAACATGACTATGTTTTAGATCAGCGCTGTCCAACTGGCGGCCTGCGAAGGTTTTTTTACGGCCCGCGAGTTATAGTAAACTTTACATCAAATTTTAAATAAATATCTATCTTTTTATTATATTTATTACCCTCGCCAATAAAAAACAAAAAAAAAAAAATAAAAACTCAATTCTCCATTAACCTCCACCTAGCTACAGTTCCCTGTCCTAAATTGCACCAACTGCTTGCACACCTATTCCACTGCCACTTTCACCCAGGTATATCCTCCTAGCTTTCTGTTTCCCCCTCCGTTCTATCTTCACCCTCATTTCTTCACACTCATCCATCCAATGTTCCCACTCATCCTTTCCTCCTCCACAATATTTACATCTCATATATTCTTTTCCCATCCACCCCTCCCTTCCCCTTTTTTCACTTCCACTTCTGAATCTAGCCAGCAACCGGACCTCTTCTGGTTTTAACTTTTTGAAGTATAGTGGCAGGCCTGCGAACACTTGTAGGTCTTGGTATTTGGGATTGTAGTTACTTTCTTGAATTTTGGCCTTCCTCTCTTGCAACTCAACCTCTCGTAACCTTTCCGCTACCTCGCACTCTATCCTCTCCCCCCGTGCAACCTTCTCCTTAAAAACAGTTGCTGACCACCCCGCCCTGACATACAACTTGCACCTCTCATTCATCCACCTTATTCCTTCACCTTTCCTCACCCACTCTCTCAGACACGCACCCCATACCTCTCCCACTAACCTATCTTCATCTAACTCCCAAAGTTTCCTCTCGAATTGTACGACCCTTCTAGCTGCCTCCCACTCTACCTACATTCTCTGGCACTCCTGCAGCACGATATAGTCCGGTGTGGACCTAATCAATAATTGCTCTTACTTTTCTGTAGCGTTGGACGAAAGTATCAGACCTTTCCAATACAAGTCAAATCCTTATTTTTATAAAAACCGTGAATAAAAACTATGATTATTCAGAAGAACTTTTAAAATTACGATCATTACACGGAACAACAAAAGGTGAAGATATTTATAACGAATTCAAATGTGCTCCCATATGGCGAATTTGACAAGTGCACTACTATCGTAACTGACGGCGCCAGAGCAAATAATACAAATACAATTTTAAACCACTCACTTGCAAATACAAATATAATAACATGGAAAAGATACGTCGACGACGTTTTCTGTATATGGAGAGGTCATAACTTAGAAGATCTTACAAAATTTCAAGATTATATAAATAATTTACACCCAAATATTAAATTTACTACTGAAATTAAAAAAAAATAATAAACTAAATTTCTTAGACTTAACACTTACAAAAACAGATGCACAGATCAACTTCTCCATATATAGAAAACTCACACAAACAGACACAATAATTGCCAATAACTCCACACACAAGCATGCTTCATTTTATTCATATATCCACAGACTAAAAAATACTCCTCTTAATAATATCGAATACAAAAACGAAATCAACATCCTAAAACAAATAGCAACTAATAACAACTATAATCCAAAAATAATCCACAAAATTTTAAATAAAATTAATAATAAAACAAATACAATACAAAACAGTTTAAAACAATTCAACAATAATGAAAAAGAAAAAGAAACTCCGAATTTGCATTCGTATCTAACAAAATTAATAAAATCTTTCGGAAACATAACATCATACCGGTATTTAGAACTCAAAACACCATTAAACATTTATTTAGCCATCCTAAAGACAAAATAGATATAATGAATAAAAATGGAGTTTACTCACTAACCTGTGATACATGCCGAGCTACTTACATCGGCGAAACCGAGAGAGCCCTAAAAGTATGATTTAAAGAACACATAACACAAAAACATATTTCAAATTTCGGTAGACATTTATTCATACACAACCACACTTGTCAGAATCCTAAAAACATTAAAATATTACATACAATTAACAAAAGTAGACAACTTAATCTACTAGAAACATATGAAATAGACAAATTTAATAACACTCAAAACAATCTTCAGTGTTTAAATGACCAATGCAGCACAATATGAAACCGCTTTACTCTTACCTACAAGAACCCTTTAAATAATAAACCACACTCACAGACATACTCATATACATTCATAAACACACAAACACACTCAAATTAATACACATTCAAAACAACCAATCACAAGCCATTTCACTCTTAAAAGTACACAAACGAAAAATAACCTCACATTATAATAACGCCCGCCGAAAACCACGTTCGTGCTAAGGTTGAGGTTTTTCCCAGTATATTATATTATTTTTAAACCTATGAAAACAACACATAAGCATTTTTTCTGAGGTGTAAGTAAAATAATGAATACTAATTCCATTTTTATTAATTTTATTGAATTTATATTATTTATTTTATTTATTTTTATTTTATTGTCATTTTATTTTAAGTATTTATATTAGCAATAATATTCATTATTTTAATTGTTTTAAAATATAACAACATAGTTTTAGATTTAATGTATTTCCTAACTTATATTTTAATGTAACATTTGTAGTTTTCCCGCTGAAGATTAATGCATCATCGAAACTAGTCCGGAAAATAAAATTAAATATATACTAACTGGAAGTACTTATTATCCTTTCATCAGTTTCAATCAGTTATTATGGATGAATTTATCTTCGAATTGTCAATTGTTCCATTGTATTGTGCTTCAGGCGGCATTATGTGGTCTTTCACTAAACTAAAAGACCTAATGTACAAGGATAGCCGGGATGCGGCCTGACATGAGGATCCAGATGAATGACAGGTCAACCGCGCATCGTTGTGGCCGCGATGCGAGGATGTGCACAAGGCTACCCGCGTGTTTGTGCCGTGCGTGGTGACCCGTAAGGCAGGACAAAGGGAACCTGGTGGCTGAGTCGCCCTCGTGATGCGTCACGTACGGCAGCAACACTCCCCTTTGGCCCTGAGTTCTCCCTAAACGGGCGGTCGGAACTAACCCACTCCGATCAATCGGCTGCGTTATAAGGTCAGACTTACGACGGACCCAGCACATGTGCCAGGCACCCGTTCGAGTGCAACCCGTCCTTGGTGACTATATCCCCTTGATAGCCCTGGCGATCAATTATCGACGTCCCCAACGCGGGCTCCGTGGCGGGTGGCGAGCCAAAGGGATGAAGTACTATCCACTAGCATGGACAACAAAATAAACAAAACAACGGTAGTAGCAGGCAGGTCGCAAGATCAAACTGCTACTACGAAAAATACAACTAATGTGTGTGAGTCCCTTGATTCCCCCCAACAAACAGTGGCTGCGGGTGGATCAAATGATCCACCCGTCACCACAAAAGAAGCCGGCCCACAGAAGCAACCCCCAAAAAGGAAGCGCATTTGTGGAGCCGAGCTAAAGCGCAGAAGGAAGGCCAGGGAGGCATTGGCTGCTGCAAAGACAGCTAAAACCCCCAAGACCCCTTCTGGTAAAGAAGTGCGCACACTCACAGACATACTTATATACATTCATAAACACACAAACACACTCAAATTAATACACATTCAAAACAACCAATCACAAGCCATTTCACTCTTAAAAGTACACAAACGAAAAATAACCTCACATTATAATAACGGCCGCCGAAAACCACGTTCGTGCTAAGGTTGATGTTTTTCCCAGTATATTATATTATTTTTAAACCTATGAAAACAACACATAAGCATTTTTTCTGAGGTGTAAGTAAAATAATGAATACTAATTCCATTTTTATTAATTTTATTGAATTTATTTTTATTTTATTGTCATTTTATTTTAAGTATTTATATTAGCAATAATATTCATTATTTTAATTGTTTTAAAATATAACAACATAGTTTTAGATTTAATGTATTTCCTAACTTATATTTTAATGTAACATTTGTAGTTTTCCCGCTGAAGATTAATGCATCATCGAAACTAGTCCGGAAAATAAAATTAAATATATACTAACTGGAAGTACTTATTATTCTTTCATCAGTTTCAATCAGTTATTATGGATGAATTTATCTTCGAATTGTCAATTGTTCCATTGTATTGTGCTTCAGGCGGCATTATGTGGTCTTTCACTAAAACTAAAAGACCTAATGTACAAGGATAGCCGGGATTGCGGCCTGACATGAGGATCCAGATGAATAACAGGTCAATCGTTGTGGCCGCGATGCGAGGATGTGCACAAGGCTACCCGCGTGTTTGTGCCGTGCGTGGTGACCCGTATGGCAGGACAAAGGGAACCTGGTGGCTGAGTCGCCCTCGTGATGCGTCACGTACGGCAGCAACACTCCCCTTTGGCCTTGAGTTCTCCCTAAACGGGCGGTCGGAACTAACCCACTCCGATCAATCGGCTGCGTTGTAAGGTCAGACCTACGACGGACCCAGCACATGTACCAGGCACCCGTTCGAGTGCAACCCGTCCTTGGTGACTATATCCCCTTGATAGCCCTGGCGATCAATTATCGACGTCCCCAGCGCGGGCTCCGTGGCGGGTGGCGAGCCAAAGGGATGAAGTACTATCCACTAGCATGGACAACAAAATAAACAAAACAACGGTAGTAGCAGGCAGGTCGCAAGATCAACCTGCTACTACGAAAAAGACAACTAATGTGTGTGAGTCCCTGGATTCCCCCCAACAAACAGTGGCTGCGGGTGGATCAAATGATCCACCCGTCACCACAAAAGAAGCCGGCCCACAGAAGCAACCCCCAAAAAGGAAGCGCATTTGTGGAGCCGAGCTAAAGCGCAGAAGGAAGGCCAGGGAGGCATTGGCTGCTGCAAAGACAGCTAAAACCCCCAAGACCCCTTCTGGTAAAGAAGTGCGCCCACCAGGACAGGCTAGCAACCCAATGCCCAAAGACAAAGGGATGCTGCCGACTGGCAGCGCACAGAAAAAGAGGAATCGATCCGCTGCCTCTGAGCCATCACCCGGTCAGCCCAGGAAGGTGGCAAAAAAGGCAGACGGGAGATCCTCCAGGAAAAATGCTTCGAATCCACCTCTCTCGAGAGTAAGGAGCGACGGGACCAGCTACAAGGAGGCTGCCTCTAGGCACCTCCGAGTAGCCATTATAGACCAAAACAACCCCTTGGGCAAAATCACCAAGGAACAGGTAGCAATGGTCGAAAAAGCAATGCTTGAGGAGCTGGACAAATTGCTCAACTCCTCAGACAACATCCCTACATTTCAGGAATGGGCACACTCAGGGCAGATACTACGTATCACCTGCGATAATGAGCCCGCCCTGAAATGGCTCAAGGACGTACTCCCTCGTCTGTCACCACTGTGGGAAGGGGCTAAACTGACTGTCGTCCAGGTCGACCAGCTGCCAACACTGACGAAAGCTAGTCTGTGGATTCCGGGGCAACCGGAAAACATAGACCTGGTAAAGAGGCGGTTGGCGGCACAAAACGCCGCAATGGAAATAAAGAGCTGGTGCGTCTTCCACGTTGAAGAGAAAAAGGAACCCTTGGGTCACCTACTTGTCTTCGGGGTAGGAAAAAAATATGCCCAGGTCATCAAAGAAAAGGAAGGGAGGATTAGCTATAAATTCTCCACTCTTCCCATAAAACTGGCTAATTCAGCCACAACAGAAACACCTCGGGTGGAGGTCCCGATGGAAACGGAGGATGGAGGCACACCGGGCGGAAGCCAGGAGTGCGCCACCTCCATCCCAGAAGAGCCTTCACAACCGTAAAGGTGATACAGTGTAACCTGCATCATTGTAGGGCGGCCGTTGCAACCCTTTGCCGCCACCTCGACACTATGCAGGACACAATAGCCGTCATCCAAGAACCATGGATTGTTAAATTGAAAACAAATGACATGTGTACATATTCTAAAAGAGATAACTTCAGGCCATATTTAAAAAAAAGTTTGGTTATGATTCGTTAATTTTTATCAGTTTTATACGCCTTACAATGTGGCAGCAAATAAAGTGCATTATATTAATGCTTTTCTTTTTCCGGAAGAATAAAAATGCTACACAAACGGCAAATAAGATATATGCTGTTTATGGTGAAGGTGCTGTAGACGAAAGAACTGTGCAGAAGTGGTTTGCTCGGTTCAAAGCTGGAAATTTTGACTTTGAAGACCAAGAACGCGCGGGTAGGCTGTCCACTACAAACGACGATATGATTAAAGCAGAAATCAAGAAAAACCTACACTCAACATTACGTCAAATAGCAGGAATGCTAAATAAATCAAAATCAACCATCCACGACCATATTGCGAAGCTTGGCTACGTAAACCGTCTTGATGTATGGGTTCTACATGATTTAACGAAGAAAAATCTGTTGGATCGCATCTCCATTTGCGACATGCTTTACAAACGCAAAGAGGAGACACCATTTCTGAAGCAACTAGTGACAGGGGATGAAAAATGGTTAATTTATAAAAATGTTCAGCGTAAAAGGTCTTGGGGAAAGCGTGATGAACCCCCTTTAGTCACCCCAAAAGCCGGTCTTCATTCCAAGAAGGTAATGCTCTGTGTCTGGTGGGATTGGAAAGGAATCGTTTATTATGAGCTTTTACCAAATAATGAAACAATAAATTCGGAAACGTATTACTCTCAATTAGAGAAATTGAAGACAGTAATCAAACAAAAACGTCCAGAAATAGCGAATCGGAAGAGCGTCGTCTTTCATCAGGACAATGCCCGGCCTCACGTGTCTTTGACAACTCGACAAAAATTTTTGGAGTTTGGTTGGGATGTTTTACCCCATCCACCGTATTCGCTAGACGTCGCGCCCTCGGATTTCCACCTTTTCCGATCATTACAAAATTCCCTTAATGGGAAAAATTTCAACTCTTTGGTTGAGACAAAAATTTATTTAGACAATTCTTTTGCCGAAAAACCTGAGAGGTTCTGGAAGGACGGAATTCTTAAGTTGCATGAAAGATGGAGGAAGGTTGTGGAACAAAATGGTACCTATATAATGTAATAAATGTATACCAACATTTGAATGAGCTGCGTTTCAATTTTCCTTAAAAATCGGCACGAACTTTCCGGAAAACCCAATACATACTATTACGGCGTTGACCACCTCCCGCCATAAACCACCCTATCCCAAGGGTAAGAGGGGGTGGTCGGGTACTGCAAGAGGCTGCTTGAGGGCACACACAAAAAACTCTCTCATTAAACGTTGTCGAGATAACATCTCAAAATTATAACTTGTAATTGTAAATTGAGTCAAAGTTGAGTTAAATATACAAAGTGTTTAAACGACTATCAGTTTTATTAATTGATAAACCTCGCCGTTCTTACATCCACCATCCAGAGCTGACATTTTGGTTCTTCGAACCGGATATAACGGCAGGTATCAATTAAAACAAACACCGAGGAGGATAATTTTCGCCACCACCATCAGCGTAGTGACGGCTTCTTGGGAATCCCCTGGCAGTGTCAGAATTCGACATACTGGAAATTTAAAGGTCAGATATCCCTCTTTTTATCCATCCTTATCCTTAGTTGTTTTTATTTGCACAAATGGCGCTTACTATTGAAGCTTTAAAACCCAAACGTACAACTTGTAGAAAAAACTTTACGAGATTTGAAACTTAGTTAAAAAAGATAAATAGTAATGCATTCAACATTGAAGAATTAAGAGAGAGGCTTCGTAAATTTGAACCGTTAATTGATGAATTTAGCATTATTCAAAATCAAATCGACGAATTAGAGCCATCAGAGATTGATTTAATTGCTGAGTTTGAGGATATTTTTACCCTTTACTGGCAGGCGCCAAAAAACTAATTAATTATAAACAGGTAACCAGTTGCAACCCTAATGTTCAATTAAAAACGATAGAAATTCCGCAATTTGATGGAAGTTATGATAAATGGCTATCATTTTATAGTTCATTTAAATGTTTAATTCATGAAAATGATGGATTAAGTAATATTCAAAAATTCACGCATCTTTTATCAAGTTTAACAGGAGACGCGGTGGATGTTCTATCGTCTTTTGAAATTAGTTCAGAGCATTATGGGGAGGCATGGGATCTTTTAATTGAGAATTTCAATAATAAAAGAAAAATTGAAGAGCGCCACCTCATGGATTTATTGAATTTACCTGAGGCGGATGAATCGGTAGCATCCGTACGACAAATTGTTCGCGCTGTAGCAAAACATACTCGAGCATTAAATGCATTAGGCGTAGAAACTGCTGATTGGGATCTGCTTATAAATTGTTTAATTAAATCCAAAATTGATAGGGAAACCGCGATTGAGTTCGATAGAAAACAAAAGAAAGACGGGCAACGGCCCACAACAAAGGAACTTTGCGAATTTATTACGGTCAAATGTGATTCGTTAGATACATTCAAACATAGTTCTGTTGGTGCACAGAATAAGACATTAGTAATGGATAGTAAACAGTGTTGTGATTGTAAAGGCATGCATTTGATAACAAAATGCAATGTTTTTAAAAATGCAACCGTTGATGATAGGCAAAATATTGTCCAGGCAAATAAATTATGTTTTGTGTGCCTGAAAAAAGGCAACCATAAATTTTATAGTTGTAACGCGGTTCCGTGTGAAGTGTGCCAAAAGAGGCACCACACTTTATTACATAAATATTCAACCACCGGTACTTCTTCAGGTACAAGTGCGGCACTTGTCGGTAGCAATTCAGGGGAAGTTTTATTGCCGACCGCAATAGTAAATTTATTAGCTCTAAGTGGTCAAACGGAAAAGGGAAGAGTACTGTTAGATTCAGGTTCCCAATTGAATTTAATAACATCAGAAATGGTTGAAAGGTTAAATTTATATGTAGAGGAGGGATTCATTCAAATAAAAGGGGTAGATGAAACTGAAACACAATCGAGAAATAAAATTAAACTCACATTCAAATCTTGCACGGATCATTATGACGAAATAGTGGACTGTTATATTGTTCCTAAAATAACTGACAAAATGTCCAGTCAAGCGATCGATAAAAATAAGTTGAAAATACCTAAGGGATTAAGATTGGCTGACAGAAATGTTTATATGCCCGATGGCATCGATGTATTATTAGGGGCTCACGTTTTTGCAGCAGTAATTGGCAATAAACAAATCAAATGCGAAAAATATCAGCCGATTTTAATTAAATCGAAATTGGGTTGGTTGGTAATGGGTGGTAACAATGCATTGCCAATAGGATTTTGTAACCTTAGTCGGACAGTCAATTTTGACTTACAACGATTTTGGGAATTGGAACACGTACAGCCAACAATACCTCGATCGGTTGAAGACGAATTTTGTGAAACGAATTTTGTAAATACGCTAAAAAAGGTCAAGATAACAAATTTATTGTAACTTTACCATTCAAGTACGGGGATGGGTTGTCACTTGGAAATTCAAAGAAAACGGCAATAAAACGGTTTCTTAATTTAGAAAAAAGATTCAATGTCAACAGCAAGTTCAGAGAAAGCTATATGGCCTTTATCAATGAATACATTGACATGGAACACATGGCCGAAGTGAAACACTTAAAAGGGCAGAACAAAGCGGGTTTTTATTTACCGCACCATGGGGTGCACAAGGCCGAAAGTGTAACTACTAAATTGAGGGTGGTGTTTGACGGATCGGCAAAAACAAGTTCCAGTTTGTCGCTGAATTATGTTTTAATGACAGGGCCTTACATCCAAGAAGACCTATTTTCAATTTTATTGCGCTTTCGAACCAGCCGTTTTGTTCTAGCCTCGGATATCACAAAAATGTACAGACAAATATGGGTCGATGATAATCAAACAGATTTTCAAAAAATTATTTGGCGTGATAATCCAACGCAACCTCTTAAAACATATAATTTAAAAACCGTTACTTATGGAACTGCTCCTGACGCATTTTTAGCTACGCGGTGTTTAGTTGAAACAGCGAATGAAAACATTGATATTTTTCCTGAAGAAACCTCTGGAATTAAGAGGGATTTTTATGTTGATGATTTACTCACCGGGTTTGATAATGAATCAGAGGGAATAACCATCAGGGATAATATAATCAATGTGCTCAAGGGGGGGGCGGTTTTCAGTTAAATAAGTGGCATTTTAATCCACCAAGGTCGCCGCATTTTGGTGGATTATGGGAGGCGGCAGTAAAGAGTATTAAACATCATCTCAATCGGGTAATCGGTCAATCAAAATTAAATTTCGAAGAGTTGTACAAGTAATTTGTGCAAATTGAAGCAATTTTGAATTCTCGTCTCTTAACTTCAATTTCACCTGACCCCAATGACTTATCCTTTCTGACCTCTGGCCATTTTTTAATTGGTGATGCACTTACGGCGCTGCCGTGTGAGGAATTCCTCGATGTGGCGACAAACCGGCTTACTAGATGGGAGCATTTGCAGTACATGCAGCAGCATTTTTGGAAGAGGTGGTCTTTGGAGTACCTTAGCCAACTGAGAGCAGAAATAAATGGAGATATCCCGACAATAAAAGTTGAATGCGGAGATCTAGTCATCCTGTGGGATGAAAATATTCCACCAATGCGTTGGATTGCTGGCCGAGTTGTGCGAACTCACCCTGGTGAAGATGGATTAGTGCGTGTAGTGACAGTGCGTACCAATTCGGGCGAATTTAAACGGGCAATTACTCGTGTCTGTGTACTGCCGATTGAAAATAATCCATCTTAAAAACTGATTAATTTGATAATTCTGTGTATTTGCTTTTTTAATGTTTTTATTAATTTTTACTTGTATATATTTGTATAGTTTTGAATGATTTGTTGTTTTCAATTTGATATAGGTTATAATTTTGTTGTGTACATGTATTTTATTTTATTTTTTATCGAATTTCGTGTGTCTTCATGCCAGTAATAATTTATATCATTTTGAACGTTGCAAAGAGATGCATAAAGAAATGAAGGCCTGTAACATACAAGTGAATTTTGAAATATTTTATCTAAATTAGGTATTCTTGTTGAAGAATTTAATACATTTTCTCAATTCGATGATTTAAAGATGAGTATTAATTTATTCAATATCGATATTACCTCCGTTGAACCTAAATATCAAATGGAATTATGCGACCTTCAGGCTGACCCATTCATTGCATTTAGTGGAGCAACTGGAAAACAAGTGTTCAAACATGTGGATACAGAAAAATTATCCAAAAATGAGAGATTTCTATGTTCGGATGTACATATATTTGCGAAAGTGCATTCTCTGACATGAAATATATGAAATTGAATTTTAGAAACAGCTTGAAAGACTGCACTCTTGAAAATATAATTATAGTTGCCACAACAAACATTGATATGGACATAAAAGAAATTCTTGCTCAACAACTACGGCCACAATGATCCCATTAAATACCTTAAGCTTAATAATATTCTAATTTTATTGTGTTTTTATTTTTTCTTGTTATGTATTATTCTTAAGAATAACATTGTTTTGTCCGTGATATTTCATTTTAACAATAAATATAACGCAATACTTATTATAAAAAAAAATTAAATTAATTAACAAAAAAATGTTATTATCTTTGACTTAATTTTTTTCGTATAAATAAAATAACCTTTGAGTTGACATGAACTGACTTTTCATTTACCAATTCTTTTCGGCCCGCGAAATATATTCTAAAGAAAAAATGGCCCGCTGGCTAAGAGAAGTTGGACAGCGCTGATTTAGATAATCCTTCCATGAGATGCTGGATAAAAAAGAGATAATTTTCGGATAATCATCCACTTTAAAGTCATATATAATATCACTATAATTAAGGGACTCGATGACATCACTAGTGTTAAAACAAAGGGCATAATACGTATGATGTAAACTGTCATTAAATACAGGGTCTTCCGACAGCGATATGGAAATTTTGGATAGATTGGAAAGCACTAAATCTAGAAACACGCTACGGTAATTAGGAATAACATTAATTTGACATAAGTTGTTAAATTCCAGAGATTCAGATACAATTTGAGCGTTTGTACAATTATTACCGGATGATAAAATACTGTTAAAGTCTGAAGTCCACGAGGCATGCGGCATATTAAAATCCCCACAGAAAAGGAATTCGAAATTAGGATATAAATTGCAAATATAATTAATGGAAGAACTATAATCTATATACAATGACGAGCATGATTGAAGTGGAATATAAACAGAAGAGACAATTAGATTATTACTTACTTTAATATATAATTCTTCAAATGAACATTCACAATACTTCTGCTTAGATATGAACGAACAGCTATCATGACACCACCGCTCCGTGATTTCGTTTTATCAAAACGGTCGCACCTATCTAAAGCAAAATCTCGTAGAAGTAGTTCGCTATTATATGTAGATGAATCTAACCACGTTTCAACCAACGTTCTGAAAATAAATCTTCAGTTTTTTAAATTAGTATTTATTTTGACGAAATTATTGAAATTATAGGTCACGCTCACCGTTGTCTCTGCGTCTTTCTAATTATTAAAAAACAAACAAGGTAGACCACGGATACTTAAGGGATAATATAGTGAGGGAGATGAACGAAAATTAAAAATACAATTAATAAGTAAAAACTGAATATAATGCAATAAGCCAAAATTTACTGACCTAGTAAATGATAGTAGTGAAAAAGGCACACCAATTTTCACTATTATCCAGTCAGTATAGGGTGCGCCAAAGAAACTTACTTATTTGAAATGTCAATAGTAACAAAAGTACTTCAGTTATTGTTTTAGTTCTTTTTTTTATTTGAGAATACAATATCCCAAGTTTTTTTCATACAGTTTTGAAAATTACATTGGTTAAAATGGCGACCCCCATTGTGCATGCACTGATTAAGTCGATTTCTGAAGTTCATATCCACTTTTCGCGGCATATCAATCGGTATGTTGGCAATGGCGTAAACTTCACCAGAAGCCACTTCATTGTGAACGAGTTACTGTCTGGTGTGCGAGATCGGTAATGGGAATAATTGGACCTTATTTTTTTGAAGAAAATGAACGCGCAGTTACCGTGAATGCAGCTCGTTAAAGGAAGTAACTGAAGTACTTTTGTTTTTATTGACCTTTCAAATAAGTAAGTTTCTCTGGCGCACCCTGTATATACCACTAATAATCACTAAAAATGCGGAGCACAATTGACTACAATCTTTCACCATTGATGCTTAAATTACTAAATTACTAATATATTAAAGGTTTTTTAGTAGCTTGTCGCGCACAAATGAATTCAATTTCTGACATATTGTTCGAGTATTTATATTTCATCAGTTTAAATTTTAACCAGTATGTATTACCTTGATTATTAGCACGTATCTGTTATTTCCTCTCTTTTATATTAAAAATTTAATTCTTTATATCTCTATTTAAATTATAAAATTATTGTCTATATAAATTATAAAATTAATTAAATGAAAAATATGTAAGAGGTATTTAAATATAAATAAAAACCACAGCATATTTATTATATATTAAGGAAAAGATAATAATTAAAAATACAAGTAATCATTTAAAATTATAATAGAAGTAAAAATTTACGAATACTATTAAAACTGAAAATTATATAAATCAACAGAACAATATTTAAATGGAATACAAATATTACAATCATTTAGAAGTCAAATATTTAAAACAGGCCTAAACACAATACTATTAATAACACAAATAATTTAAGTGTTATTATTTTAGTTAAGTTGACAATATTAAAGAAATCAAACCATGAAATACAATAATTGTTTAATTATTTATTTTAAAAGTGTCATTTATTTTCGTAAGGATATATGTGAATTTTTATCAAATAAATTATATAAACTAGACTAATTTGCACTTATCCGCTATAAGAGGGCAGTATTAAATAAATAAAATTGAATGTGTTTTGTGGTATATCACAGAAAGCTGTACTAAAAGTTGAAAAGAAATATATAATCATATTATGTAAATGAGCATAGTTCTTAAATATACAATGCATTTGTTAGTAATCCAGATATTTTTTAATATTTGGTTATATACTGTTTAAAACATTAATTGAAAATAGAAACAGTATATTAATAAAATAATTTTAAATAGATAAAAGAGATATTTTGTTATAATAACTGCCTACAAAAATAGATAATATGATTAAAATTGGGAAACTTATAAACATTTGAGATTTAGATTGTAAAAATATATTAGTGTAATTTAACCCGATGGTGAGTTTGTTTGCTGAGGACTGTCTGTCACTGAATTGTCATCTTGTGATGAAGATCTTACGGTAGTTGTTGTAGAAGGTCTACCATAGAGGTAGCTAGTACCGCGGTATCCTACGTCGTATGGATCTCTGCTTCGGTACCCTCCATACCTGTGAAATATAAATAAATAATCAACTAGTAAAATCGTAGTTTTATAGACCCCAAAGATTTCCTGCGCGATTAAACGCTCCCATGCATTACTCTGTGTATGTAATAAATCGACAATAATTAGATTACGAAATCTGACTTAAACAAATCAAGTTCAATAGAAACAGGAGTTATTTATTGAATCGGAAAAGAGAAAAAAATGGTTAACAATTATCATTATTAACTACCTGGTAGGGAAAGGTGCAAGAGATTAATTTACGTGCAGCATTAGCCAATTTTTCCTACTCTTTTTCGTACCTGTCCGCTCCTGGGGTGGAATTTTCGTGTTTGTGATTTCTGCAAAAAGCAGAAACTATAGTGCATCTATTTTACTACATACGTGATATTAGTAATAAGCAAAATAATAAATACCCGTGTGTGTTAAACAAATGGAAACAAGAGCATTTAGGTCTGGTAATTTAATAGGTTGCTCTTCGTCATTATTAAAAGTAGAACATAAACAAATCATTAGAGGTATTAAATTTAATATATCTTTCTTGGATATCATACTGTGACTTAACAAATATTACCATTACTAAATTTTAATTGTGTATTGATATTAAGATGGGGATTCTACCAATTTTTATTCTTAGTAATAAATTTTAGCATACCTTTAAAATTTATAAGAACTTTTTTAAAAAACAATTATTTTTTTTTTAATATTCATATATTATGTTCAATTACTAATATTAGAGCCTACATCAAAACAAAAGGTTCAATAATTTTTCCTTTAAAAAAAATATAATTCTAATGAGTATTTAATCAATTCTAAAGCACTAGTGTTATATTGTACTCATTATAAATAAATATAATGTAAAATTAAAAATATCGATAAACTACATAGTATAAAAAATATAATATATTTTTATAGTAAAGTATATTCTAAGGATTGAATGATTTAATGTATATAGCTAACATCTTAAAGTAGTTTAGTTTACCATTGTATTCAAAACTGAAGTAGCACGCAAGAATGTTCGAAAATGTTGATGTAATAAATACTGTGTTCTTATACCATTTTATTTATTGTTACTATTTTGTACTCATTTCATAAGCAGAAATTTTCACAGGACGTAATGTGATAGTATTTACAGTTAAATATTTTTGCGTTTTGGTATGTAAGATTAATCTGAAAATAATTAATTGCAGGATAATTAAACATTAATGAGCTGTCGTTAAAATTTAATCTATGTCACTAATTATGATATAATTGCAGAAACTGGTCGAGTTTTTTTTAACCTAAATATGAGACTCTTGCATATTTACATAACAATATTGTTCTAGTCAACCTTGTTTACTTTTGTTTGTATTATTTTTATTTGTGTGTTATTTTACTGTTATTATTTTCTACTATAATTAATTTGCAAATTCATGTTGTTAAATATATTTTTTTTAGTTAATAAGCGCACGAAAAATAATTCATATATTTACTTATTGAAAGAAATCCCGTTAGAGAAAAAAGAATTTTAAGATACAAAATAAATTTTGTATACAATCACTTTGGTAAATTTTCGTAAATGAAAATTGTCGCGAACGGCAAAATATATATTTGAAAGTATTATCGTATTTTATTTACGACAATTTACCAAAGTGATTAGAATATGAACTTTTAACAACTAACTGCCTCAACTATTCAGAAATTTTGTATATTTTATAATATTAAGTAAAAAGAAACCTTAATTGTAAAGTCGACATTAAGAGTAATTTTTCATCAATATGTTTGCTGTGACATATTAATACAATATTTGCATGATCCTTATTAACAATAAGGCTATATTAAACTTTCTAAATGTAATGATTAGAAATGATAAGCCTGTAAGTCTGCAGTGTTAAACAATTTCTTATGTTTTATATCCTAGTTAGAAATAATACTAATAGTAATAATAATAGAAAATATTTTTTGGATTAATGCACTAATTGTATTTCTATTTTTTGTTTGTTTAACTTTAACAGAGAAATTTTTTAAATAGTAACGAACTGATTTTATAACATAATATCTTTTATTTTGTAAGGTTGGACATGATCGTACAATAGAGAGTACAGGCTTTGCAATTTAAATACCACACAGTTCTTTTATAAGAGCGTCTACTTTAAAACCGATCTGAACTAATTAATATTTTTTTAAATATAATAATACTGCATATATGGTAGCACATAAGAACTGAATGCAATTTTAAAGTTTTGTTTCTTTTTTCATTATATAGAGCCATGTGAATCTCATTTTAATTATAGTTCTAAAATGTACGCTATTTGTAAAATTTTGCCCTAGCTCCGTAATAAATAATAGTTGCACCGAACTTTGCCAAAGCTCAGAGCTTAGTGTCGGCTTGGTCCGGACCGGAGCTTTTATAAGTGATATATTGTCTGCGGTGCAACACCCGGATCCGACGGCTCTATTTACAATTTACATGACCACTTAACTAATACCAAATCATTAAAATCAACGCTCCATTTACCCACACCGAAATTATATAATCGAATTTCCGCAAATATATTTAGCTGAAGCTATAAGACATTCCATTCTTGTAATTTTTAATTATTTATGTAACGCAGCTAAAATATCCCAATATTTAAATGTTTTCAAGGGCTGACAGGAAGTATGTTTAAAAGATGATGAAGACGACTTATTTCCTTTCCGTTTCTATATGAATATAAATTCCGTTTAATATAAATATAACTGCAATCGACTATTATAATTTAGATTTAATAATCAAGCAGTTTATATATATGGTGAATTATAAACAGCTTTAAAACTAATAAGTAATAACTCAGTATTCTTGATTATTTTTTAGTTAAAATACTATAAACTTTTTATGTTATATGATTTTAAATGATCTAGTCTTTCTAACTAATTTAAGCGAAATCAAAAAAATGGTTTAATAGTCAGATTGGATATGTGATAAACATTTTCAAATTATAAGTATATTTTTCGAATGCCCAATCCATGAAGCCAGTACTAAACAACTAAATGAGGACTTTTAAAGTCACCAATTAATATATGTGTATAAATTTTCATTTGCAGTATACTATTTTTGAACATTAAGAATGGATATTAATTTATATCCACATACAATTTTGTAGCACAACTTTACTTATTGGAGCTTTGATTAGTTGACTTTAAGTAAAATGAAATATAATATAAGGTAAATATGTAATAACATTCATGAAAGTAATATAAATATGATGGATTGGCGATTTCATATAACTCAACGTATAAATATAAATTATTCATAGGGAACAAAGAAGAGGCTAAACGATTTTAGAATGAATGGGAACTGGAACATGGAAAAGTGGCTTTCGTGTGTTATTATTTAAATGAATAAACGTGATGAATTGAACACGCAAACGGAAGTTTTTAGCTGATTTTAATGCTCACAACCTAATTTTCTATTGATTCTCTAAATATAACCCGCTTGTAATCAGTAACTTGAACAATAAATTACACTGTGTATATATCCCTGAATTTATTTAAAAATGAGAATTTAAGTTACCCATGATCCAAATTAAATTAAATTATTTATTATGCACTTATTTTAATAAGTCATGTAAACTAAACCATGGATTTAGATTGACATATCATTTATTTCATTGTATGCTTCAAGATACAATGGTGATATTATAAACACAAATAATAATTAATGCCCTAAAGTCTCAATCTACTATGTCTAATTTATTATTAATAAACAAACTTAAATCTATAAATTATTCATATAATATATAAAAAATAATATGACCATTTACTATTTTATTAATATTTATGACTTTCATTTTATTACCAAACATTTTTTGTAATAATAAATATATTAAAAGAAATACTAAATAAATCACTATATTGGAGCATATTAAAAATTATTTCTAAATAAAAACCTCTAAAACACGATTGGGCCTACTCTCATTCAATACACCTAATAATAAAACAATAAATAAACGAGACGTATTATTAATTAGTGAAATATTATTAGTTTTATCATATTGTACTCAATTAAATAAAAAAATAAATATGGTTGTAATATAGTATTTTTTTTAAACATATTTAAAATATACTGAAGAAAGAAAACAGAATCACTTTGTTTTACAACTTTTTATTTAACAAATTACACGTGACTTTAGTTTCGACTATCAACTAGTCATTATCAAACATAAAGTGTTTAACATTACGGAGTCTAACATATTTATATTAAGCAGTTGAATAGAGGCGTGTACATCAGGTCTACCTGGTCGTTAAGAAGGGAAATTCCCGGATTATTCTTAGCTTTAAAAATTTCCATGGCTTCTAGTACATCCATTTTGCGTCCTTTATCTGTTAATTGGATTACCGAAAGAATGTCATTTTTAAAAGGGTGATTGTCTTCCAGCAAGTGATTAGCAAAAGTTGAATTATTATTTTTCTGACAAAAGGTTTTTTTATGTTTTATTTTATGACCGAACATAAAAAATCATTTTGTCAGAAAAATAATAATTCAACTTTTGATTATATAAAAATTGTAAGGCCTTTAAAAATCTACTTATCTGTCATAAATTCGAATATACAGGGTAGCCCACAAAATTGTAGTGAGTTTAGAGTACTTTTTTTAAATAGAACATCTTGTGTATTAAATTAATTAGTTTCCTAGATATCGGTGTTTCAAATAATGACGAATACTAATGCAAACGTAATCGTAGTTACCTGACCAACACAAATTTGGTATAACCCAATAGAAAATAATCTGAAATTTAAGATCTGTCAAAATTAAACAAGAGTCTCATGGTCTTTTTACTTACTGAAAGAGTGAGAATTGATATTTTAATTTTAAGGGGGTATGGCGATGAACAGAGATTATATCAGGAAGTATGTGATATTTATAACAATTTGGACACAGGCAAGCAAATTTAAAACAGGGCAGTTTTTCTAACTATAACTCGTTACAGAATAACTGGGAGTTTAAAAAATCGAACAAGATCTGAAAAACCTAGGAGTGTTACCGGTGATGATACAAAATTGGACATTCTGCTTTCAATACAAGAAAATCCGAGACAATCCACCATTCACCTTGCATCATAAAATTGTTAAAAAAATCTGTAAGAACCATTCTTCATTCCGAGAAAATGAATCCATACAAAGTTAAAGTTGTACAAGAACTTTGTGACGTTGACTATGATCGAATACTTGAATTTTGTGAAATAATTACGAGAAAGATTAACAGACCTCGCATCTTCCAAACCATATTGATTTTTCAAATGAAGGTACCTTCACATTATTATTGAATGGTCAATAAACAAAATTACCGTCACTGGGGGCGCAATAATCCAAACTTGTATAAAGAACTACATACACAGTTCCCAGAAAAAGTTAATGTCTAGGTTGAATTGTTTGCGGGACATATAATTTAATCCTTTTTATTGAAGGAAATTTTACCGGTGAACGACATCTCAAACCCCTTCAACAAAAAATAGTTCCTACTATAAACAATTTTATTCCCGATATTAACTTAACCTGATATAAGCAAGATGGAGTTCCTCCGCATAATTCTCGGGAAATTAGAGAATTTTTGGATGTCACGTTCACATATAGATGGATAGAAAGAAGAGGGCCTATCAAATGGCCTTCAGGGTCTCCTGATCTTTCGCCTTTAGATTTCTTTAATTGGGATTACTTGAAGAATAATGTTTATCAGAACTAATCCAATAATTTTGAAGAACTAAGAATTAAAATTTTAAAAGAAAGGGAGAAATTAACAAGGAACATGGTTTTACATACCCAACACTATTTTGGTTATAAGTTAAATCATTCTCAGTTAGTAAACAGAGGCCATTTTCAACATTATTAAAAAAAAAGACTTTTAAAAAAATGTAAACTTAATTCACTACAATTTTGTGGGCCACAGTGTATATTCCAATTTATCACAGACAACATCTAGATATTTTGAAGCCTTACAACTTTTATAAATCGCATTTTTTGCTAACTCCTGTATCTTTTGAAATAATCAACCGCTCTGGTAATTTCTCCTAATCCTAAATAACAACTTGAGTATAAACCACATGAATTAAAGAACTCTAATAATACATAACGAACCATTTTTAATTAAAAATAATATATTAATACACACACTAAAGTCCTTAAGTCGTTGTAGAAAAATAGTTAATATTTTAAAAATATTAAAACATTTCGTAAATCTTAAATTTAGTTAGTACATACAATGTAGTGGCATCAGTGCAGATATTATGAAAAAGGTATAATATATTCATTAAAATCATCTTTAATAATTAAATAAATATTTCTATAAAGCAAACCAAAGCCTTTTGATTATATTTCTTGTAATACAATATCTATATAAAAATACGTTTTACTGAGCTATCGAATTTAGTTTAACACCTAATCGATATATTTAGTTTAACATAAAAAATCCCATAAAACATATATGCAGAGGCGTAATTCTAGAAATTATCAAAATTTTAAGTTATTGCATAATATATTTAATAACTTAAGGAATATGCTCTGCTAAATGTATGTTAAATCTGTTACTTTAAATATAACAAATTATTCTAAAACATTCAGGAAATTGATAAGTAAGATCTTCTAGCTCTATTCCAAAATTTTCTACATACTCTAATAATGGTAGTAGTTATAGAGGATCGCAAGATGTAAATTTATTTCTCAAATAATTTTCAACTGGTTATATGATTTATGATTCATTCTAATTTTCGCAAAATGAAATATTTTATGCCATCTGACATCCAATAAAAGTAGAGACCCTGGTACATATTTATTTACAAATATAACAAAAGCAGGATCTTAAATTTAATCGTCCGTAACGCTAAAGATTTTTTTTGAGCTTTGAAACAAGCTTTTTTGCAACACTAGAGTGAGGCAGAGAGAATATAGTAAACGCGATATTTCAATACAATCTGTTATTTTGAAGTTAATAGATGAGCTAATTTGCATGAAGCTAAACTCATTGAGTATGAATGTATATATGTTTCCTATATTTTACAGATTTTTGCTAAAGCATTTAATTAAATGAACCATATTTAAGTCGCTACATTAACAGTAATGGTGTTACATGCTTTGTTGTCGTATTAATTAAAAGTTTAATTAAAATCAGACCTTCTGGCCTATTATCGGTTTTACTACAATACTACGACATATAACGATCTATATATTTGTATGTAATTAGTGCTATAATAACCATATGTTTTTATATATAACAATAATCGCACTGTTAAATTTTCCCAAAATGAATGAAATATAAATTTACCAATAACATTACTTTACTAAAAGTGGCTTAATTATTCTTCTTGTTTCAGGCCCTTATTTGAATCATCCTTTCTAATTTCTATTTTATTATCTGTGAATCCAAATTTTCATTTAATAAATTTAAAATATAATAAAACTAAACTTCATGCTAATATTAGAAAATATAATGTAATTTAATTCATAATAATTACATATACTCTTTTTAATTTTTGTTATATTCACTCTATATAGAGTATACCTTGACAAAGTAATACAAGTACATTTTTATCAGATTATTGTCTATGATATTATTTATATAGCCCGGCTTTGCAGAAACGGGTAATAAATTTCCAATACACACAAAATGAGATACCAAACAATTGCATACATCATTTATGGAAATATGAATTGGAGTAATATTATTAGTACTTTAATTTAAATATTTAGATTATTCCACATACTAACTATCTTCAACAAATTGCACCAGTTTATCGTTACTAATTTGAATATATAAGACTATACTACATATACGAATATATAAGTATATTAAACTACAGTGAGTAGCATTGCTATTAAAAACCCGAAATAGATAGTAATGTTGCAATATGATTTTTTCTACACCTATAATGAACTAGCTTAATTATAGGTTTCTGTGTGATTATAAAATGTAGTACATTGTATGTTATGGATAAATTATATATTCATTGCCATAGCAACCATTGTAGCACTAGTGCTACAATATATCTAAACAGGCGAGGGATATTACAATAACATAGCATTAATAATATTAATATTGAATCAGACTAAACGATGTTTATAATAAGTACACGTGAATTTCCTTAAATTCAAAAAATTACACGCAAATATTATACGAACATTATAAAATATATAACACACATTTGATTTTTGAGTTGACTTTTCTGACGTGAAATTACACGTCAAAATAAAATTGCGAGTGTGTTGAAATTTACGCAAAATACTGGTATGTAGTAATAGTCAGAGTAGTTTTGTTAAAAAAATAAAACCCTACGGTAAATGTTCCATCATATACATGATCAAAAACATTTCATAACTGTATCAATATCACGTATATTTTTAATAAATACAAATTTGTTCAAGGTTAATAAGTAGAAATCTATATTTGTATTTTTTAATTCATCTTTATAATCGTAGAAAAAGTATAGTGTACAATTCGCATACAATGACCATTGTCCACTCGTATGAATTTCATACTCGTGGGCAATGAGTATCATTGTATGCTCATTATACAATATACTATTTCAAAACAAACACTATAATTATAGCTTTATTATTTATGTATTTCTTAAGTTAGACTAAATTGTAAGCTTGTTTTAAGAAAAGTCGATTTTTTTGCTTTAGCCTATAACTTTTTTTGATATTAATATTTTAATTTCCAGTGCCATTTATTCGTTAATAATATCAGTTTTAAGCAGTAAATTATTTCAGACCTATGTACAAGTATATATTAACTATTACGGTAAATATATTTTGCTATAAGTGTAACCAATTTTATCATCACACGGATCATAATTAATAATCGAGATCTGGGTCGTGGTAATGCATTGTCTAATATGGGTTTTAATGTTTTTTTTTCCATTACATTTTATAATTTTTAATAATTTATTTTTTTAATCAATACAAAATTAGATCAAATTTGTATATTGGTTTAATTCAAAAGCATAAATATTATTTATTAGAAATAATGGGATATAGAGCAACATATGTCACAAATATATTCAAGTGAAATGTTTAGTCAGAATACTGAATCATGCGTATCTGTGTATGGTTAAATATTTGTAACCATATGGGTAAATTAAGAGCCACACTCCTATTTCCTCGTAATATATGCAATAAGTAAAAAGTATTTTCGAGGATAAAAACTTATTTTGATTATAATCTTTCGGATTACTTGTAAGAATTATGTATATTTTCTATAAAACGCTAAATCAATTATTAAAAATATAATTATGAACTTGCCCTTAAAAATCAGTATAAGCAACAAAGGGGAAAAATGGCCGCTTTAAATATTATAATGAAAGCTTATTATAATAATTTCAAAAATACAACACATTCCATACATCTACAATGATATGTAAATATCTTATAAAAACTTATATTAAGGAATATATACAATATATTTTTGTTTAACTAAACACGTTTACTTTATTTTTTATATTTTCTACCTCTAACATTGTTTAATTTTATGTTTGGACAAGCTTTTCTGAAAGTACACAGTAGAGTTCGTATTGATATTACTATACTGGAGTGTTTATAAAACAGTTAGACTGAGGATAATCCACTTAGGAGCTTTGGAATTTATTCCGGAACTTGAAGGGGAAAGTTGATGATTTACCGAGAGGTAGCGGGGAAAAGCCTAAAGTGCGGCGGTCAAGTTGAACTGGCTATAACCGCCGGAAATCTAATAACTTCTCCGATCATAAAACTTTAATGTGGTCACTGGATTTATCTCGCAATCTGCCCTTCTCGAAACACCATAAACGTTCCGCGGCCCTTTTTAATATAAATTGCGATTTACTGAGATGGAAAGGATCGGAACATCGCCCGTCCCTGTAAAAAAGCGCCTGGCGAGGAAATTAAACGATTTCCTCTTTAAAATGTTGGAAGCGGATTCCATTTTTTTTTTCTAATTGGATTAAATTTCAGTATAAGTCAATAATTAGAAAGCTTTGAGATTCAAAATTAAATATATTATCTTACCCTTGATCTCTATAGCCACCACGGTCCTTGTAATAGTCATCACCTCGTCCACCGCCATAATTCCATGAACTGGCATATCCGGATCCATATGTGTCTGGCCTTGGCCCATATCCTCTGTCATAACCCCTGTCATATCCTCTATAATCGTATCCTCTGTTATCATAACCTATGCCTCTATCTTGATATCTATCTCTGTTATCATAACGATCATAGTACCTATCTCTTGTATCGTATCTATCTCTAGGTGCATCATATCTGTCCCGATCATAACGATCATAGCTTTTGGAGTCATATCGATCGTATCTACTATCATAGCGGTCATATCTGTCATAACCCCTATCGTATCGGTCATATCGATCATAATCATAATCAGGATACCTTGACCTTCTGGTATCGTATCTATCATCAGAATATCTGGACCGAGAATCATATCGGTCATATCGGTCATAATCGTTACAACGAGTGCATCGTTTCTCCACAGCTCCTGGCTCAACTTGGCGAGCTTCCGGGCTGTCTTCCGGTTTAATCGTCCTACTGCTGTCTTCAGCACCAGAACCGGATCCGTATCGACTGAGGTAGTATTTGTTGTCCCTTGGTACCCTTTGAAGTGTTTGTGTATTTAAATTTAAAATATCCGTCAAAGTGTTTGTAGCACATTGTGTTCCCGTTGTCAACAGTGCAAAAACAAACGAGGCGTAGATGGGCTTCCAAAAGCGAGCCTGAAACGTCATTGATAGTTATTAACTGATTTTAAAAATAATAGTACAGTATTATATTAATAGTCAAAATATAAGCTTTATTTATAAATATATTTCTTTTTGAATATTTATAACATATTTATTATAAATTTTAGTTTATAAGAATGTTTGTGAATAAAATATATTTATATTTTATTCAATCGTTACGATTTATTCTAATCATTGATAATAATCTTAACAGAAGTTCGATTTGCATATAATGAATATAAATTCAGGAATAAATTAGTTTTTGTGTTGTAAAGTAATTCTATAGAGAATGTATTTAGTTAGAATGATATATGCTATGCTTAGTATATATTTATTGAATGTGCAAATAATTAATTGATTATTCAAATTGTAAATACGTTTATAGTATCTGTAATAAAATGCATCATACTAATAAACTACTGCATTGCCTGTTGAGTACATATGCGATTCATTTAATTTATAACCACAACAACTCATCATCATTAATCGTCAAGTAATCAAACACTCCGAATATATTCGGCCATAATTATAGGCAAAATGGCTAATCGATGGGTACTTATGTGTATGTTTCATTTAATTGCTCGCTAAACGAGCTATACTGGTAATTACATCCACTTGTTTTTGGCTCATTTGCTTCACGTGTGTCAGTATTTTTATTGATGTTTAATTAGGAAACATTTATATTGCGCGGAAAGCTCGCAATGCATTTAATATTTCTGATCAGACTATTGTATGCAAACGAAATATAATATAGTAGATTATAATTAATATTAGAGCTCTATTATTTGAATATTAATTTATTTTAATGTATAAATATTATTTTTTTTAATTTAAAAAGCTTTCTATTTTAAAAATTAAGTCATTCAATGAGCATTTAATGTTTAGTTTTTGATAGTATAAATGACGAGAAGAACGTAATAATTATTTATATATACAAATGAAATATTGAAATTCAGTGTTAATAATAATAATTAATAGTGAGAAAAATTAATTTTCTTTATGGGCATTTCTGCACTTATGTTTTACATTTTAATGTAAAAACTCCAGCTAACAGTTAAAAGAACTACTCCCCGTACTAAAGCACCGCCAGGCATTGAATGACATAACTGTTAGCTGTCGTTACATGTCTAAAATAATTTCAGACAGTACGGGGAGTATTTGTTTTAACTGTTAGCTGTAGTTTTTACATTAAAATGTAAAACCTAAGTGCAGAAATGCTCATTAAGAAAATTTATTTTTCTCACTATTCATTATTATTAATAATTATTTAATTAATGGAATCATTAAAATATAAGACACAAAATAGGAAACCTACTTGATATTTTTAATATATTTATAAATTCTTGTATTAGTCAGGAAACAAACGTAATTTTTTAAACGACTTTTTCTTTTTCTGATGCCGATTACAAATCAAAATATATGGTTATTGTTGCAAGTATAAGAATTGAAGTCAATTTATTATTTTTGGAATTTGTATCCGTATCATAGCGATTTGGCGTTTGCAAACTAAGAATAAACTAACATATGAAACGTACAGCATACCATCCCAAATAAGGTCTAAACATATTTCTATATAATTCTCATAATAATTATATAAATAAATAGAAGAAATACAGTTTTGACCTCATTTATTAACTTATGATTCTCAAATGATACAAACAAAATGTTAGATGTTGTTGATTTATTTTATCAATTGGTATTATTTAATTTTTATTAATTTGAGTAAGTTGAAAACCGTATAAGATACCAACTATTATTAATAGACGAGAAAGTTTTTAAATTAAATGGTCTTTCAAGTAGTATTTTTTTTAGTTTTTATTGGATACACTAATAAAAAAATAGTTTATAAGTGGTGGTACTACTGTTTTTTATACTTAATATCAATCAGTAATCGCTATTATAACTGAAATGATGCATTGTATTATGATAGATATTAATAATAAATTTCATTCAAATCGAATAAAACGTTCAATTGTTATAAACAAAAGAAATATTTTTTTTTTGAACTTTGAAGACAAATTCCGGCTTAATTTAAATTTTCTCAAAGATTGTAAACATTTTTTTAATCTTAAATAAGTAGGCGAACTTAATAAAGTCATATAAAACCTAAATTCTTAATATTATTTCGTCAATTATATGATAATAATATGTAAATTACATACCTATCAACCAAATAAAATCCAGAAAGAGATTAATACCTTTCGACAAATTAAATCGTAAATTAATTAATTCACAAATTTAAATCACTTCATTCATATGTAATACGAATATGACATGTATTAAAATATACTAGACATAATATTTAGAATTTTCTTACAATTCCCAATTGTACGGAGTAATAACCACAAATCACGCTTTTGAGTACCTTGACATCTAAAGGTCGTATAGGTGATAGCTGAGCCAATGAACCTTATTCTCTTATTTTTATTTCCCCAGGAATAATGACATGATATTCGGTTTTTAGTGTAATTTCAGCTATTATTAAAGCATATTTCATAACAAACAGCTTCAATGTACATCCGGCATATTGTAAAGTAAAACTGGCACATTTGAATACAACACAGGATGCATTATTTTTTAATTTCCCTATAAGCAGTACTGCGATGTATTCTAATGATCATTTCTTTAATCCAAAATATTAACGAAAACATATTTTATCTACGATCGTACATAAAGTAGCCGCTTTTTGCATCATTTTTCATTGTAAAAGTGGCTTTTTAAAGCACTAGTGCTTTTTTACGTTTTTATTGCACGGTAATGTCAAACTGTTTTTATTGCACAGAAATGTCAAATTTGACAGATGAATGAATTGCACTAATTTTCGACGAAAAACTTATTTTTTTATTAATCGATACAAATAACTAATAAACTATAAATAAAATATATAATACAAACGAAATGGCAGATTTAGGAACTCCGAAGATTTCATTTAATGCAAGTCGAAGCGATTACAATAAAGCGAACATTTTTTCCATAAATAATAATAGCGGCCGACATTTGTGCAACTTGTTTACTGGTTGCTAAGTAACGCTTTCATTAGTGCACTGCGGGTAAAATATGTTTTCATTAATTGAATTATTGAAATGACATTAAAATATTACTCATATGAATATATTCTTTGAAATCCTTTACGATCCAAGATAAAACTTTGTAAGGCACACTTGTAAAAAGTTTCTTTATTGCACTCCTGGCTTTAAAAAAACTCGCTCGTTCCTCGCTCGTGTTTTTAAACGCCAGTTCGTGCAATAAAGCATCACTTTTTACACTTGTACCTTAAATAACTATTATCTACGATCGTACATAAAGTAGACGCTTTTTGCATCATTTTTCATTGTAAAAGTGGCCTTTTAAAGCACTAGTGCTTTTTTACGTTTTTATTGCACGGTAATGCCAAACTGTTTTTATTGCACAGAAATGTCAAATTTAATAGATGAATATATTATAGCACAAATTTTCGACGAAAAACTTATTTTTTTATTATTTGATACAAATAACTAATAAACTATAAATAAAATATATAATACAAACCAAATGGCAGATTTAAGAACTATGAAGATTTCATTTAATGCAAGTCGAAGCGATTACAATAAAGCAACATTTTTCCTATAAATAATAATAGCGGCCGACATTTGTGCAACTTGTTTACTGGTTGTTAAGTAACGCTTTCATTAGTGCACTGCGCGTAAAATATGTTTTCATTAATTGAATTATTGAAATGACATTAAAATATTACTCATAAGAATATATTCTTTGAAATCCTTTACGATCGAAGATAAAATTTTGTAAGGCACACGTGTAAAAAGTTTCTTTATTGCACTCCTGGCTTTAAAAAAACTCGCTCGTTCCTCGCTCGTGTTTTTAAATGCCAGTTCGTGCAATTATGCATCACTTTTTACACTTGTACCTTAAATAACTATTAGATCCCTGAGTCCAATTAAACAATTTTTAAAATATGTTTGTATATGCCCCGCTGTATGTGTTTCTATCCATGTGCTCTGTTTCTCAAAAACCGTTAAAAACTTTGACATACTCATGTATGTGTTTCTATTAATATGCTCTGAAATTGAAGCCTTTAGTTGTGCCAAAAGAATTAAAAACTTTTAATATATTTTCGTGCATCTAAAATAAATTTAATTAAATGTTTAATTAAAAGTTTTTTGAATTTTGTGCGAACTTTTAAGAGTTGCATAAAATTTGTATACGAAATAATTAAATACATCATTAGAATATTAATTTTTTGAAGGACGGATTACTAAATAGAAAATTGTGGTAAACGAAATATAATGGGCACATCATCTTAAATCAGGTTGTCAAAGAAAGTCATTTAAATTTAAAAAAATATCGTTATCATCAAAACACCACGTTTTCAAGTTATAATATACTTTTTATTATGATTAAAATCCGAGTAATATTTATTATTCAGTTTAATTAAAACTTTATGTAAGCATGAATTTAATAAATTTAAAACAAAACAAATCAAAATAATTCTTTGATATTCGATGTGAAAATATGCGCTGTATATTTAATTTCAATTGGAATTAAATATACTGTCCCACATTCTACAAATATACTCTGTAACTTGGATATTATTTACCATGAATTTTAAAATTGTTATGTAGTATGTTATAATTGATACAAAAATCATCACGTTTTGTATTTACATAATATAGTGTCATTTTGCAATATATTTCATGTACTTTGAAGTCGTTTGCAATAAAATATGCTATAATGATAGCATATTATTAACTTTTATCTATAGAATAGTTACACAAAGTTTTTTTCTTTGTGTAACTATTTTATAGATAAAAGTTTTACTCTATTTGCTTACAAATAGAGTAAAATATATAATATATAAAATATCTGTAATATATTTATACAATTTTGGAATGTTGTGTAAGCATATTAAAATAAATAAATGATACTAATAATAATAAAACATTTTATTGTAAAATAAGTATGCATTTTTTTATCTATGTGAGAATAAATTAAAAAATAAATGTTTTATATACCAGTTTCTTTCCGAAACTATGTGGTTTGCACAAAAAGGCTACTATTTGCTCAATTTTGGATTCTTTACATGTCAAAATTATTTTCTTGCAAGTTAAGAACTTTATGAATTAACTTGTTCAGTTTCTTATTCTCTTTAACTTTTGTTTAAAAAATTAGAAGAATATCGGAAAATCAATCCACTTCCAGTATATGATATTTCCGTTAAACTAAAATAATACTAGAATATACGAATATAATACTGTTATATTTCTTTTGACATTTTATGTGTATCAGTAAATGTGTGGGATCTTATCAAATTATCAAATAATTTAATGTTATTTCATTCTAAAATGAAGTCAATAATAGCAATTGAATCATGTTCAAAATAAAATAAAAGTATACAATATAAGTTAATTTTATAATTATATATAGTTAAACATTCGTACTTAAATAATCAGCTAATCGGTTAAGCTGATTATTTAAGTACGAATGTTTAACTGTTTTTAATATAATTGAATAATAACTCTTCAATATACAATCAAATAGAATTATAAACTTTTTTGTACAATATTGCGGACAACCAGTTAATACATCTTTAATTAATTTAAATTTAAATCAAAATAACTGATTAAATACAAAAAAATTAAATGTGATGAAAATGATTTTAAAAGTGAGTTAATATTATTTGTTCAAACTGTTTAATTTAGTAGCTATTCTAAGTATTAAAATAAGAAATATATTAGTAATCATGAATTTACCTAAAATAAATATGAGAGTAGTAGTAGTAGTAGTAGTAGTGTTAGGCTATCGACCACGTGGTCCTTCCGCCATGTGTCATTTTGTGTATTTGTGTGTGTGTAAATGAGCTTGTTACTTTAAACGATCGCCCCCGTCACTCTAAAGCACCATTAATTGTATCCCAATGGTGAATGGTACCGGTCACCCATCCGACTACTGACCCGTATCAACGTTGCTGCACGTCAGTTCGGGGCCGTAACCGATGCGCCACCACCGGCGTGTAAATAAATAAATAAATATGAGATTATCTAAAAATTAAATAAATTTCAAATGCTCAGCAAATTAGGTTGAATACCTGTTTATGCAATAATCAAATAGAATTATTGAATTATCGCGAGGGCAACCTTTCTTGTGCCATACATCATACTTATTCGTAGGTGTACACTAGATGATTTCCCTGAAGATTGGATTTTGCAAATTTTTTCTCTCGGATTTTAGACTTTTTTTTTAAATTTACATTTACATTTATATTTTATCGGCATGTAACATTATAAAAATGCTTACGAATTGGTTCACATTTTCCAGTGCGTAATTTAATATTTGTAAATATTAGTATTTAATATAATATTCCGTCATAATTATTTACTATTAATTTCAGACTATAGGTCTGTTAAAATACAAATTGTTTTTCAAAGTTCATACACATTGCTTTAAATTGTGCACAAAAATAGGATCACCCTGGTTTGCAAGTAAAAACATTTTTTAATTGCTTAGTAAAGTTATTTAATCTTCTAGAACCCATGCCTACAACTACACTATTGCAATTTGGTATTTGCTCATGACTTAAATCAGGATAACTACTGTCTTTGTTCTTTTTCATTTTGTTGCAAAATGGAATTTATTTATTTTTATGTTTCATAAACAATTAATTAGCGAAATCATTGGTACTATATAGTAGTTAATATTTTATCACGTATGTATTCTACCTATGCATACGACTTTTTTTTTCTCTTTTATTAATTAATATTAACTACAATGGAACGTTACTATATTGGTAAACTGCATCCCCTCTTATTAAATGTTAGAAATTAATTTTCTTACACGTATTCTATGAACATATTTATAACTAAACCATGTACTACACAATTCTATTTTTGGAAAGGTGACAAAGCAATGATCAAAATAATGTAAACATGACAATTACACCAAATTATTAGATTAATATCGATGTTTAAAAAAGGGTGCCATAACTATGTATAAATAATATAAATACAATACATGCATATAAACATATAATTTTGAAACACAATTTTATCATGGCAAAAATATTTAGTTTTCGTAATAATGTGCTTTTTTATAATTTTAAAATTACAGAATAAGTTCGTACGTTTTATTACCGATTTTTTGGTCTAATACTCGCTCAGAACTTAAAATTATATTTGTTAGTTGTACTAAAACGTCCGGTTGCGTCAAATAATAATAATAAATTCTGTTCACGTTCATTTAATATATTTACTATTTTATATAGTAGCCTTCAATTTAATATATAATTTAGAATTGGAATTAAGATTTAATTTCCACAGCTCGTAGTATTATAATAAGTATACTTAACTTTTTTTGCTAAAATACAAACTGTACTTACAGATAAAATTTTGTTTCTAACAATTATATAACATCTGGTATATTATATAAATTAAGTATTAATATTATCGTAAAAATATTTTCTATATTTTAAAAGTAATTAATTTATATACATTTGTTATCTAGGACTATATTAGTATATTTTTAAATGGTAATATAATATAATGATGATGGTTGTGACCGTTATTACGTGGTGGTAGTAATATGGGCAATTAATAAAACAATTATTATGTTTTTACCAAAATTATTTATAAAATTGCAACACAGGTCAAAGGTCGAAACTTAAGTATTGTTGTAATATATAACTAATTACAACTATAAATAATGTGGTAAGAAAACATAGTGTTTCTTCATTGCCATAAGCCATACAAAATATATTGTACTATATAAATTTCGTTGGTTATGTATTTAAATATGGAAAATTTTACGTAAAAAAAAATCAATAAAAAGTAATTTGTTCTTCGGCATACAGGTATGTTCATTAAAATCTGTCGACCATTAAAAATATCGCGTGATCCTGTTCATCGTTCATGGATCCACAAACTATACGTTGCCAAATTTTTTTGCCGAACCTTGAAACTGATGTTATATCCGACCGCATTATTTCATCATATGTACCGACTTTTACTTTTTACACAACTTAATTATGCACCCTTCGTTATGCGGCTAATTGAAACTTTTACAATAGCTACAATTTGATGGAGCAATCGGGGCGTAAAGATTAGATTGATATGCGTGAGCAAAAACGCGACTGAATTTTAATACAGGATGTAACTCTTTTGAATATTGGACTAAATAACGTACAAATGAAAAATAAATGAGAGCACACCATTCATCACTCCGAAATGGAAAACACACGAATCATTTAATTCTCGCGACGATTTCTATTAATGTTCAGCAGAATGTTATGACAATTGCATTGTCATTATGATAAATTGTTTCTAGGTGATATTTCAAAACATAACTTGCATATGAAAATGAAAAATTCGTTCCCTTGCGTAGATATTATGACTTGTAAATGACTTTGTTCATTGGGGTGTACTGAATATTTATACTCACTTTTTCAGCACCCATGTTGATATACAGCCGGGTCCTGTAGGTGTACTCAAAACTGGAAGTCCATTCACCTATACACTATGTTTTAAATGTTTTGGGATTTTTTTTTAACACAACACTAACGAGGACGATGTAAATGTCCACACTGGATGGTCAAAGAGTGAGTGTTATGATCACCTTTGTGTCTGCTTTATACCGTATCGCCAGGTGCTCATACAGAGGTAACCTTGCCACCGGTGGGAGTCGCGTATAGTAATTTGTGGTCATCCGTGTTGTTTTTTGTCTATCTCTCTCATTAATAATTTTCAATTCGACCAGAGATCCTCAACTTTAATATTCTTGATACATGTCACATAACCGTACATAGTTTTTATGATTCATATTTTTTGTGTGTTCCATTGAAAAATGTTTCCGTTTGTGAATTCTATTTTAACGGTTATATGCCAATTAATCCATTTATTAGGTTTTGTATTCAGGTAGGTAACAGTTGTGTCATTAACTTAATTGCTTTAGGAAATGGACCATTACACATTTCTCGTAGAAATATGAATAAGCGAATTTTAATGGAAGTGTATAATAATCAAAATAAAGTTCAGTTACAAAAATATTAAATTTGGAAATATATCATAAATAGGTACTATTCATTTAAATTTTGTTCGTCTTAACATATGTTATCCATTAGAAACATTCAGAAATAATATCCAGGACTTGGCTATGGGAATTTTTTTCGAGAAATGAATTCGATCTTATATTAATTTAAATAGCGACTCGCCTTTTTAACTCACTTAGATAAGTAATTTAAGGCTATACATTAGTTAAAGTGTAGTTTCTCGATTTAAAAATAAAAATAAAATTAAAATTAAATTATAAAAATTATGACTTTTTTATATATATATATATATATATATATATATATATATATATATATATATATATATATATATATATATATATACAGGGTTATTCACGCTATACGGCACGGAATATTGTGGCCAAAATACGTGACTTTCAAAAAGTTTCACATTGGGAATATATGGGGGTCTATTAGGGCTACTTTTTAAAATTATTTTCATAATATACAGGGTGTCCCAAAAACCCTAAAAGTGTCAAAGTTGTGTTTTTTTTAATGAAACACCCTATATTTTATTGCATTTTTGGATCCTTCGATCAAAATAAGTGTGTGTTTTAATAAGGTTTTTATTTCATAAACCTTAAGGTTTTTGAAATAATTTGAATTTTGTAAAAATTTAACCTAATTTTCATGTTTCAAATACTTAAAAAGTAATTAAGTTATGCATACCAAATTTACACTGAAATGTAACAATAGATCATGTTTTATTTTCCAAGTATAATAAATTTGACATCTTATACCGGGTGTAAAAAAATTGGAATTAAACAAATGAGAACTTTAAATGGCTATAACTTCATTTATTTAAATGGAACGCTATATTTATTAATTTATCAGCAAATGCACGTTTTAATTACCTCTCGAATGGTATTTATATCTTAAATGTTAAGTCTTCTCGTTTTACAGAAAACGCCAAAATATTGTTTATTGCACCGTTTTAGTTCTTTTTAAGTAAAAATTTTAATGTATCTAGTTTTCTATGGTATTTAAAAACGTCAGATAATTAATTTAGTCTGCCACTTTAGTTTAAAAAGCCTGTCTTTTGTTATAGTTGTCTTATTTTGCATTTTTGTGTTAGATCGTTAGTAATCGTTATTGTTTGAACATCGCTATTGTATTTTTTGGTAAAAATGAAGATTTACTCAAAAGAATGGGGTATGGGCATTATCTTTATGCTTGGAGAATGTCATCAAAATTGTTTATTGGCTTATCGAGTTTAAACTTAAAGGTTTCCCGAAAGAAATCACCCTAAGCCAGCAATTTTTGAGAGACTATTAAACCAATTTAAAGAAATTGGAAGTGTCAGTTACAAAAACCCCAGTATAAGAAAATCTGTGTACATTTTCATTTTTTACTATTAAATACAACAACGATGTTCAAACAATAACGATTACTAACGATCTAACACAAAAACGCAAAATAACACAACTATAACAAAAGATAGGCTTTTTAAACTAAAGTAACAGACTAAATTAATTATCTTACGTTTTTAAATACGATGGAAAACTAGATACATTAAAATTTTTACTTAAAAAGTACTAAAACGGTACAATAAACAATATTTTGGCGTTTTCTGTAAAAACGAGAAGACTTAACATTTAAGGTATAAATACCATTCGATAGGTAATTAAAACGTGCATTTGCTGATAAATTAATAAATATAGCGTTCCATTTAAATAAATGAAGTTATAGCCATTTAAAGTTCTCATTTGTTTAATTCCAATTTTTTTACACCCGGTATAATATGTCAAATTTATTATACTTGGAAAATAAAACATGATCTATTGTTACATTTCAGTGTAAATTTGGTATGCATAACTTAATTACTTTTTAAGTATTTGAAACATGAAAATTAGGTTAAATTTTTACAAAATTCAAATTATTTCAAAAACCTTAAGGTTTATGAAATAAAAACCTTATTAAAACACACACTTATTTTGATTGAAGGATCCAAAAATGCAATAAAATACAGGGTGTTTCATTAAAAAAAACACAACTTTGATACTTTTAGGGTTTTTGGGACACCCTGTATATTATGAAAGTAATTTTAAAAAGTAGCCCTAATAGACCCCCATATATCCCCAAAGTGAAACTTTTTGAAAGTCACGTATTTTGGCCACAATATTTCGTGCCGTATAGCGTGAATAACCCTGTATATATATTTAAAAGATACTTAGTAATAAGATTTCAAAACATTTATACATTGAAAACTTGCGTCGCTTAAACATAAACAGAAACTAAATCGTAATAATTGTTGACTAAAGCTTTTTATTATAATCTATAATATAAAAAATAATATTGATATATTAATCAATTATTTTTTACTATAATAATCAAAGATATAATTTTATTTAGTTATGTATTGACACTTTTTTTGACAACCTTTTGTCATTTTTCGAGTATCATCATGATGCTAGGCTCAAAAAAAAAAAAAAAATGAAGTAACACCATTACCTGAAATGAATTGTTTGGCATGTAAAGAGTTTTGCAAAGATCGAAACAATAAGTAAGCAAATGCAGCAAATTATGGCGGGTTAATCAATTTCAAAAATTACAAATTAATAACGACTTCTCAGTAAAGAATCTGCCTAGCTAATGAATTAAAAAACATCACTCTTTAAAAGGATGAGAGACATATATTTTAACATAGTAGCCTTGTTCTCTAGTATCCCGAAACCCATATATTCAACAAAGATATATAACAATATTTAAATCTAACAGAATTAATCATGGACTGCAACGTATTTGAATTTAACTACTATTCTATAAACAAACATTTAGGACCGCAATGGGCAACCCTTTATCCCCCTTCCTCGCTAATATTTTTCTAAACCACCTGGAGATCAAATTTTCCCAATGTCTCGTTCAGATTTGTGGGCGATATTTTTACAATAGTTAAATATCACTTAATTAAAAACACAGTTATATTCCTTTTTTCACTTTTGAAGAAGTCAAGAAAGGAATATAACTGTGTTTTTAATTAAGTGATATTTAACCTTCAAGTACTCATATTAAACAATAGTTAAAACTGGTACGAACCTAGAAGATTTCACATCCTCGTTAAATAACCTATTTCCCAATATAAATTTCACATACGAGTTAGAAAATAATGGATAACTACAATTCTTAGACATTTTAATTAAAAAGTACAACAAACTGGATAATGATATATACAGAAAACCCACCCTCACTTATAATTACATACATTGCCACACTATATCTCTAATGAAACACAAAATGGCAGCTTTCAACAATATGATTCACAGAATATTTTCTCTCCCTCTGACAGACTCAAACCGAACAAAGGAAACTAATTTAATTCACCAAATAGTACTCACATAAACACTTCCTCAATTCGACCGCTTCTTTGAAACCAATAATTGATATAAAATTAATAAAAAAATCAGCAAAATACAATAAATACCCAAATTAAATAAGCAATTAAATAAATTTTTCAAAACGTTTAATCTAACTCCAGCCCACTATTTCAATTCCAAAATAAAAAAATCATCTAGGAAACACCTTTACAGAAATAGACGAACTACAGCAATCAGGCATTTACTCTATAAATTGTTCAAATTATCATGAACTATATATAGGCCAAACACAGAAAAATTTAAAATTTTAGTACTAGATTTAAAGAACATGCATATCATATAAAAAATTCGAAAAAGGAGTTCGAACAATTATAATGTAAACATGAGGGAACAATCCAAATGAAAAAAAAAACAATATAATTTACTGAACTTCGATTTAAGCCCACTTTTTTTTGCTGTTCCCGGCAGGTATATATTAGAAAGATACTTTGTAATTTATACAGTTTGCTAGTGATAAAGGTTATATATGAACATAACAATACGTTCAAATTACGATGGCTAAAAGATTCAAAGGGGCGCAGAAAAAATGCTGCACTAAAATGTAAAAATGGTGCTTTATAAATTGTTAATGCAATAATAATTGATTCTCTCGAAAAACAAAAAAAAATAAACACACTCTCAATAGATTTTTGAAACCGCAGTAAATTATTTTCAAAAAATGATGATGTAGCCATCCTAGTAATTTCCATATATTTTTCTCGAAAACTATGGGGTTTGCGTAAAAATGCTATTCTTAATAATTTGCTCAATTATATAAATTTAATCTAATTCCTATAGTTTATTAGCAATAATCAAAAAATGTACAAATTTTTTTCAAAAAAGTCAAGAACGAATAACATATTGTAATAAAACTGTTGATGGATAGTTTAATATTTTTCATATTAAAAAAAAATATCAGCAAAAAAGGAAAAAAAAACACCTCGAGTAAACATCCACTTCCGGTCTATGAATTTTCATCAAAAGCTTCTCAGTTCTAGTTTTTAACGATAAAACCTTAAGTTACTAGGATCATTTGTTGTTAGGATACAGTGCCCACACGAAAACAATAGTAAAAGTAATAAATGAAAGGATTTCTTTAAAATAAAAGAACTAGTATTTATTATATGTTTACTTTCCCTTTAAAAAGTATTGTAAGTACATTTTTAGAAAATCAAATATGGGAAGCGTCTTCTTGGAAATTACATCAGATGATTCGTCTGTCTCAACTTGTCGTCGTTCCAGCCAATTAGGCATTTCCAGAACAACATTGCCTAGAATTTTAAAGCTGGATCTTAAGATGTACCCATACAAAATTCAAATTGTGCAAACAAACATACTACCGCAAGACCACTAACAACGATTACAATACGCTATTCATTTTAAACCGTTAGACAAATAATTTTAGTTTTTAAATAGTGTTTTGATGTCGGGAGAAGCATATTTCCATTTAAATGGTCATTTCAACGAAAGAACTGCATATTTTGGTGCTCTGAAAATCGAAGGGTATCAGCATCAGCTGCAGCCATCTAAATATACTGTTTGATGCGGTGTTAGGGCCATTACAGTTGTGGTTCCATATTTCTTCGAGAATGAGGATGAAACGCCAGAAACGATTTCCGGAGCTTCTTACAGAACAATGATTGAAAACTTTTTTCGGCCAATTGCAGAGCAGAATCCTAATTTGTGGTTTCAACAAGATGGAACAATTTAAAAAAATTCAGATTTTCCTTGTCCACCTCGTTCGACAAATTAAATGCGCCCGACTTATGGGAATATTTAAAATACAAAGTGTATTTTAATAAACCAGAGAGTATTAGACACCTGAAGAAGAATATTAGAATATTCGAGATAAAATACTGAGTCTTCAACCAAAAATGAAAAACGCGTTAAAAAAGAGCCAATCTCTATAAGGAGAAAAATGGTGGACATTTGTCTAATGTCATATTTCATACATAATATCCATAAAATATATTCAATGTAAAAAAAATCAAAATAAATGATCATTACAAGATTTATCCGTGTTAACATTGGTAGGTCTTAATAATAAATAAAACACTTTTCATTTTGATTTATTTATTTTTAATTAAAATGTAATTAGTAGGTCTTATTTGGCCCACCCGGGAAGTACTAATAAAATATTTACCATTTCCCACTAAACCAAACCAGTCAACACGGATGACTCCTACTATCATAAAACCGACGTAAGTACGATGTTTTTCATCCGCAACTACAGAAAATAGGTCGACATTCTACTACATATTTACTTCATCAAAACTTGCTTCATTAGACATAACTTAATACCCACTTTTTCCAAATTCAAATTACCACATGCAAATATAACATGCAAATAATTCGACACATACTCTGTACTCAGCTTTAACCTGCACTATATTGAAATTAATAGTCTCATATAAGATGCACTCCAACTTAGCCAAATTAGAAAGCGACAAATACCAAAAGGATATTAAAATCAATAACTTAATGAAAACTAGAGATAAACCAAAATAAATGCAAATTTTCAACACGCAAATTCCATGACAGAATTACTAATTTATCCAGTACTATTTTCAACCAAAAGGAATTTGAATTACTTCAAGAAGAACACAAATTTGCACCAACCTTCACTCACACCAACCTACCAAAATTGGCCATCAAACTAAAAGCCACTATAGAAGGACACAACATCCGTGGAAAATGCATCCAATTGAGAAATAAGAAAACATCTACAATTAAAACAAACTAACAGAGTACACCATAAAAACAAAGACAAACCATAAATACAAAGACAAAATTTCGTTTCGTAAAATAAATATACTAAAATTAAAAGTGGCCTACTTAACAGATTTATAAAAAAAAAAAAACATAAACGTTGATTAGCAATACGAAACCGACTATACAGAAATATTATAACTAAACTCGGTTAATGCTCATGAATCCACAACCACCACAATTGTATTCACAACTTTACAATACCCCTGTTCAATTTATTGCACAATTTATGTTACATATTTTTAAACATCATATACAATTCATCCCCACAAACACAATTAGAAATAGACAAAATCTAATAACACACTTATAACAAATAACTCTGCCACCAGATTACACAATTAGAAATAGACAAGATCTAATAACACACTTATAATAAATAACTCTGCCACAAGATTATATCCTATATACTAATGTGTGTAAAACTGACAGTTACAAAAGTTTTAGATTAATTAAACTCGTTACCGAACAATTTTTTGTACTTTCAATAATAATCACTACCAAATGTCCTATGGACTCCCTATGGATTCCTCATTAAGCGGCCTATTAGCTGACATTTTTCTTAATGATTTTGAAAATAAATTGCTTAAACACCCCTTAGCCACTAAGGTCATCAAGTGGAAAAGATATGTGGATGGCATCCTCTGCATTTGGTGAGGACACGATCACAACGAGATTTCTCTATTTCATGAATATTTGTACTGAGTTTAAATACCACAAAATGAAATTTATCATAGAAACTTAATCCCTATATAAAATAACCCAACACTTACCAAAATAACTCACATATCCAATTTTCAATCTACAGAAAATCTACCCAAACGGATACCATAATTCCCTCCCATTCGTCACACCATAGCTCACACAAACTCTCAGCTATTGATTCCTTAATACACCCAGTAACAGATAGCCCCTAGAATAACAGACTATAATAACGAATTAAATCTTATCAAACAAATAGCCCATAATAATAATTATCATCCCAAAATTATAGATAAAATCCATAAACTTATTTAAATCATACGAAATTGACAAATTCATTAATAACAATACCGAATTACAATGTCTAAATTACCAAGCACATTCTTCTATAAAGCCTTTATATTACTACTTAATTAATCCTTTAAAAAAACACAATTCCTTAAATTAATAACCATTAGTAACTTTATAATCCATTCCAATTTATAACATATTTCACCCATATACACATAACTTATGTACATTTTCAAACCTATATTTCTCCCGCTTTAAATTTCAAACGCCTAGCATACATAACATTTACCCGCCTGTTTTTCTTTCTAACCTTATTCTGTTAACTACATGAATGGGTGCCCGGAACCTTTTTAAAAAGTATTCTTTAGTATTAAACAATATAATTACCTAATTAATCTACAAATATAATACTCGGAAACTTTAGTAAATATAATTGCTAGAAATCACATTCTACATATTTTTCTCAAAATATAAAGGTGAATACAGTTTATCAATTACATATTAAACCAAAGCAGCCAACATGGATAACCCCTGCTGTCATAATATAATAATATATTACTACTATACAAAATACAACAAAATTTAATAAAAACAAAGATTAAATCAAACAAACAAATACACATTTAATACAAAAAATACACGCAACACTTGACGACTGATACAATAAACATCTAACAACATGCACTAAAATGTATTCCTTCTAAATTTGAAATAAGAACTATAGAATAGTGAAATATTTTAAAGGAATAATCCAAAAAACAAAACATCACACATCCAAATATCCTTCAGTACCGTTACCTTAAGGGCATAAGGAATAAACTCAAATGCAAACTTAGTTTGACTATCAATACATTTTCTGCAAGGAACGAGTTTTCACGTCCTTAAAACGGCGCTTCATTGCTGGAATCTGTAGTCTCGGTTCTTTTCTAAAATAATTTACATTTTTGTCAAAATTTTACTTTCGCCTCATTTGGCTCAAAAATCAAAAAATGGCTCATTATTTCATTCTTTACAATTATTTGTTATAT